>CM073769.1:132516042-132551573 GCA_037158775.1 Hetaerina titia
GGTGCAGCTAAGGGAGAGCAAGCGACTGATAGAATGAATACTCGTATTGCTAGAAGCAAGAGCTGGGCATACGAACCTGGTCAACTTTCAGGTCCACATGCCAGCGAGAAATCATACAGAGGAAAATGTCGACAGAGAATATGATAAATTAGAGGAATTAATTGTGGATGATCTAGAAAGGAAAATTTCTGATATTGATGGGGGCACGCGACGGTAAGCGAAGGAAAAGATGATGATTTAGGGGGGGACTACGGTTTAGCAGCAAGGAATTACGGTAGTGAAGAAGACATGGAGTTATACAGGAGACAGGGCTTAATGTTCAGGACTACTTAGTTTAGCCGCCCAAAATAGAAGTATCCATGAAAAATGTACAGGCATCCATCAAGAGATCAATTAAACTATAATATTGTTAGGCATAGATTTAGGAACAGCGTGATCAATTCGAGTTTTCCCGGAGCGGGTCTGACTTCAGTATCAATGAAGTCTAACGTCAGATTCCAAAGGATAAAACGGGGAACGATTCTGAGGAGATGGAAGGATAAATCATGAACTGGAACAATTAGAATAAAGTATCAATAGGCTGTACACAATAATATGAGCGAGGAAAGGTAGATTAGAGCAATTGCAGAGAAATGGGAAATCTTCCGAAAAAGAATCTCGAAAGCTGCAAACTTAATAGTAAAAACGGTAACTTCAGAGGAGCACAAGAACAATGGTGTACGAACCATGTCATAAGAAAGATAGAGCGGAAGAATTCAAACACAGCGTTAGTTAGATAGAAGTATAAAGAATTTATCAATAAACTGATGCGAGAAACAAATAAGGGGAAATAAGCGTGGTGAATGACCCAGAGCGAGGATATGGAAAGTTTGCAGAGGAAAAGTGATATTGGTGCGCTATAAAAGAAGCTTAAAACACTATCGGGAAGTAAGAAGGGATAATTCATACCATTCATCAAAGATTAGTCAAGAAAATCATTATTTGGACCGGGGAGATTTACAGAGAGATACAATGAGCACTGATATAACAACGGGTTTTTGTGTCAAGACGCTTAATCACTTCAAACGAAAACATTCATGTACAAAATACGGAGTTAACCGAAAATATGCTGTCAATACTAAAATACGTTATAATCATAAACATTTTTGCGATTTCTGCAATAAATAGGAGAAATTATTTGGAAAGAAAGCAAACTTCCCACACAAGTTGTGGAAAGTCGTTTATGTTTTTGTTAAATAAGTGATTTATTCTTTCTTGGAGCTATTGGCAATATACGACAACGAAATACCAATCGAATAATCTAATAAAACGTATACTGCAAGTCAGCAGCGAGAAAGAATGGGAAGACTGCAAAATGTGCATGCGAAAATATTTTCTTGATTCGTACGTATATTGTATGTGTACTACAAACCCAAGATTTTATATGTTAAAGTAAGAAGAGGGAAACATGCTGGGTCGTTAAATTCTGAAAACATCCAGCATTTTTATCAATTTTTCAAATTGAGTTTTATGTACATGCGAAAAAGGTGACGGAACTTGACGGGATGAGCCCTGGAGCTCAATCACAGAGAGCTGCTCTACACGTTTAGGTCATTTTAGATTAGCCATTGAAATGTTTTCTTCTAGTAAAACTGCCTCCTCCTCCTTTGTATCACGCACAAACCCAATTATCCTAATGGCTTCTATATGATAAAGTGGATTAATTTGGTTCACCCACTTTGGGAGGAAATGGTCAGTCAAGCTGATATTTTCACGGAGTTCTATCCAAACCTAGAACGCAAGTTCAACCAAGGATCATTTTGAAGAGCAACGAAAAATGAACAAAGATTTGCATTAAATCTACTGCCTTAATCAATAGATTTTATGAAATATTCCCATCACTTTCACTGGAAATTATCAAAGAGATTTGCGGAGACAGTTCCTTATTTTCGCAAAATGTTGAATTGGAAGCGATATAAATGAAATCCTATTGGCTCTTCACCGAATTCAGCTTTTCGCGAGACTGTGCACCACTCCGGAGCCGACATCCTCTCCCCCCCCCTTCTCTTTCCCACGAAGCCCCAACCGGCCGCCGGCATCGGGAGACAGAAGGCAAGCCGGCGGGGGAGCCGTGGCAAGGGCCCGAGCACGTGAAGGAGGTTTTGCCTCGACTTCGGCGGCCCCGCCCACTCACCTCGATGTACTTGGCGGCGTGGATGAGGCTGCCCTCTCGGATCCGCTTGATGAAGGCGTAGCCCACTCCGTTGTCCGTGATGGTCAAGCCCAGGGCATCCTCCGACTTGGTCATCTCGATCTCTTTCGCGCGACCTGAGAAACAATCGACTGTGGTTAATCTGTTGCGCACGTCGAAAGTCGGTGCTTCTCCTCCCAAACTGCGTTCACAAGAGAAAAACAGGATTTCAATGGCGCACAAAATATTTGAATGGGAGACACCCTCCCAGAAGCACACTTTTGTTCCCTTAAAATTAATGTTTTCGCCAAGATCCGTTGATACAAGCTGAAGACAACACCGGGTGGATGGTCGCTTTCAAGTGAAGCGAATGGAGTGCATTTGGAAAACATTTCAGCGGCCGCGATCTTCGCGTGCGAGAGAAGTTGATTCAAAACACAACCGCCATTTCGCCCAGAACCCCCTTCCCCCCAGGTGCCGGAAGCAACCCCCTGCGCTAACCTGCCCTCCACCCCGGGAAGCACTTGAAGAGCCAGGCGGTGAGTCGACGCTGTTAGGCGCGCCACCCCAACCAATGCGTGCATATTTTCAAAGAATAATGGGGAAGGCCTTTGGTGTGTGAAACCTAAAAAATAAAACCATGATAAATGAAAGACATCCTGTCCGGGTAAAGATCAAGGTGTCTACCAAGTGGAATAAGATAATGATCGCTGTTCGATGCACCGATATCGAGGCATAATGCCACCCGGAATATTGGAATGCGAAGCCGTGTTTCGATACGGCGCCCGCTAAAAAAACAAATACATCCTTGAACCTCAAAATGTAATACAATCTAATTAAAATAGTTCTTTCTTAACTCCGCATGCTTTCTTCCTCCTTTGATTACATCCATAGTTCTTATTACTATTATTATATTTACCTTCCCCTATGTGGCCGTCTTTAGCAGCCCATTGTCTCTCAGTGTCACCTTCCATTTACACCCTTGAACCTTCCCTCTTCCCCTACCAATGCCAGGACTCGGGGAGGGTCATATTAAGTGCGCCGAGTCTTACCTAAAACATCGCGTATTATACAACATCAGGCACGTTACACCATTTACGTAAGTATCAGCGATTGAGTATTATGGATGTCTAGACCCTTGGTAACCTAACGCGAGAACGGACAACATTAGTATTGGGGAACGTTACCTGAGACGTGGTAAATGCAGGATAGACGCGGTCACGAAACTTGTAACCCAGGCAAAGCCCTAGTCCAAAGGTAAGGTCTGATGAGGAGTGAGGGAGCAGCGGACGCTGTCACAGACACTGTAACACAGGCAAGGCCCTCGTCCGTCGGGAAGTCAGCAATAGGACACGCTGTCGCGACAAGCGCAACACAGCCGAATACTCGCGTCCTACCGGTCACCGCCAGATAACTAACTGACCCCTCTTTTTAGTTTTTGTTGGGGAAGCGACCGTCAGCTAAGGTCATGTGCACTATTAGGGATTAGAAACCCGGCGTCGGTATTAGCTTACTCTTGTCAAAAGGCACGAAGGGGTCCGCAGTTTAACGTCCCATCCGACGGACGTCGTACTCACTCGAATTGCTCTCCACAAAGCATCTCAAGTAGGGATCGGGATACCAATGAAAAATATTTGGCGCCTCCGGGATTCGAACCCGGGCATTCGCAGTGGGAAGCATGTACGTTAGCCTTCGCATCATCCCGATCCCCGGACCCCTTTTTACCCCGCGATCAGGGTTTTTATACTCAACTTCAGGAGCCAGGGAAGGAATACTATGTAACATGCTTGCAACATTGTCTTTGGTCACTTGGGAGATTCGGAGAAACCTGGGAAGAAATACTATGTTGCATGCTTGCGACAATAAATATATTTTTCAGAAACCTTTCCTGATGTTTTTTATACAAACCACGTATGTGATAGGAAAGGTATTCCCATTTTTTCGGTGTACAGGTTAATTATATAACAAAATCGAGGAATACATAGGCTGTTGCACTAACTCTTGGTTTAGGAACCTATGGGGTTGACAATTGGTGGGTTTTCGTGGGAGGTGGAGATTCCACGGTACCACTAGTTAGGGTCTATTAATAAGATATTTGACACGGAGGGAGGATTGCGAGAGATTGGATTCAGTTGAGGCGGAGTGGAAGCAGGAAAAATAATAGGCGGTAGGTAGAGAGAGAACAGGATTATTGTGGATATCAAGGGTAGTGAATGAGTTAAGAAGTGAGAATGAGTTTCTTTTCAGGTGTAATTAAATGACTCCTCCGACACCTGAAATCATGGAGTCATTTAATTTAATTTAAACTTTTCTTTTCTGTGGGAAGATAAAGCCGTCAAGCGAGACACATTGCGTCGAGTTGCATCGAGTCGAGCGTGGTTTATGGCCCTGCAAAGGCCGGGAGGCGCAGAGTTTACGCCGTTCTTACGGTTCTGTGGAGTTCCGGCGGGGACGGCTGATGATATTCCAGGAGAGAGCACAGGTTATCTTTGAAGCGTCGGTTGCTCAAGGAGTGTTACTTACACGCTTACAAGGTTGGTTTTGGGTAGGAGAGCAGGTTTTTCGGAAGGCAATATGGATAAGTTATTTCCGGTAAAATAAAAATATTCGTAATACCAAATAATATAGGCTATCGATTGCATTATGCGTTTATATCACATAAAAATTCGTTTTTTGACTAGCCCTTCGATTTCTTCGGCAATCCAGGCATATTCCGATATTTTATCATGGCATTTATATAACTTGTTCTTGAAGAATATTCACTTATTACTTTATTCAAGAATCTAATAGAACCCAGATCAACCTAGATTTAGCAGTTGTATAGATATCGCCAATTAATCTACACTTTCAGAGCTGGGGTTAAGCGGGATAGAGAGAGAGAGAGAGAGAGAGAGGGGGGGGGGTCCCGCCCTCGGCGCCGGTGCACAGGTGAGGGAGTGAGTAAGTGAAGAGAGTCTAACCTTTCCGGTGAACGAAGAGGAAGTCATCGAGGCCAATCTGCCCGCCGAGGAGTTTCGACATGTCCACCTTATGCGTGTTGAGTGTGCAGAAGAGGATCTGGTGGAGAAACAGAGAAACTATCAGTGGATTGAAATAAAAAACCGAGTGATTGAAATAAGCGTTTCACAATGGCACCAAATGTCAATTGGAGCACTTCTACTCGCAAGCATTTCTGCCGAGGGCACATTCAACCGAAGTTCGAGCCTGAATTCAGATCAAGGTAAACTAAAGTGCATGGGAAAAAGTGAAAAATTCTAACCATTCGTGGACCTGCAGTTCTCAGAGGTGAATTCTCACCCTTTGGTGGGACGTCAAAGATTACATGGCAAGGGAAAAATGAAAATGAATTACTTTATTCTGAAAAGACGAGAGCGTCCCTTCATTCCATTCTGGCCAGATTGAAAAAATAAAATTAAAAGGAAGGCTAAAGGGAATGGAAGAGTAACTGTGAGAGCAGTATCCAGGAATATTTAACTATTCATTTCCATAACATGCAAAAGCAGAAAACAGGAAATAGGTTAAACAGATTCGGAGATTCGTAAGACCAGGAGTTGAGACGATTTTTAACTGAGTGCATTGCTTTCGTAAGACTAATGGATACGCCAAAATATCGATGTTCAGTAAACCAATCTTGGGATTGAAATACTGATTAGGACTTCTCATCTGTCATTAAAGAAGTTATGATTTTTATGACTGGTAATAGATTTATAATTCACTAGAGCTAATAATATTCACATACGTGAAACTTGAGGTTAAATATGCTAATGCACGGCACACCATTTGTAAAGATTGAATTTAAGGAACAAGCTGGAGAATTCAAATTTGATCTTACCAAAGAATTGTTTCACCCAATGATATCATTATCATTATTTTCTATATATTGCGGAAAATAGCACGGCGGAAATAGCATATGTCGGGATTCTTTTTCAACTAACTATTTTGTATATTAGGTAAATTAAAATAAAAATTACTCTATGGTGCACATTATTTATTCACTGTCAAGCGGTATCAAGCATTAGAATACCTTCATAGCTCATGTGGTATCAAAACCGCCCAAAGTTTACCTTCTTAGTAATAACTATACATACGACGGTTATTTTTTAAGTTAGGTCATTTTGGTCAAATAAATATATTCGCTACATAAAGTTTTTATCGAAGTTTTCAATTTCTAAAAAATCTAAATACTTCATTTTTCCACATGATCACCCATCAGTTCCCAGTATTTTCGCAACGATGCGCCAGTTTCTTTAAACCTTCAGCGTAGACATTCGCCACCTGGGGCTTGAACCAGTTGACAATGAAGGCCCGTCGAACCTCTAGTCACCAAACCACTGTTTCAAGTGCAAGACGAGGAAACAGTCGCTAGATGCAAGGCCAAGTCATCACTGTTTTATCGATTGCGGTCCAAAGACGATCGTCCTCTAAATATTATTAGCTCTTGGTGTCAGCTGGGAAGCATTTTCGGTACCCACTAATTATATCATTTGTAATAACCGAGCTTTCCCGTAACGACCGTGTATATGCATCCTATAAACGAAAATGCAACGTATTACAAAACCTAAAAAAGCCTTTGTCATTGGTGACCATTTGAAGGTGAAATTTGGATCGAATGCAAGATTACCGATAGGCGTATATATATTATAATAGTTTTTTTTCCCAACAGCGTACCACAAAGTTTCAACTTTTAAAAATTTAAATTGCAAGTCATATCGTTTGATTTCGAGTTCGAATGGTATCCTATTGGTTAAGGTATGTTTAGCATGGACACACACAAAACAATTGTGAAAAGATATATTTCCTTGTCTCTCCTAACGAAACAACCTGGCGACAGACTCTGCAATGAACACTTCTTCAATCCCGCACACTTACTCCTCCTTTCATTTCCTCCGACATGCATACCCTATTCCTACTCCTTCTTCGTTGCCCTAATGTTTTCCACTCTATCGCAATTTCATCGCCAGTCAAAAAGCTTTGCACCCATCTTTCCTGCCTCCTTACGATTTCCCCAACAATCTCCTCTCCTCCCCCACCAAACCCAGCACTTCCTCACTTGTTTTCCTTCCTGTCCACTTCCCCTTTTGTCTCCGTCCATACCCATATTTCAAAAACCTCCAATCTACGCCTATCATCCTGCTTCAACGACCACGTTTCCTCTCTGAGCATAACTATGCTCTGAATCAATGTTTTGACGAGTCTTTTCTTAACATCCTTACTCAACATCCCAGCCATCAACTCCATCCTCCTTGTGAAAGCCTCTTTGCCTGACGCGATCCTTCTCCTTACGTCCCTAATACTTTTACCATGTTGGGCCAAAACACATCCACATCGACAAAAATACCCCGCGATCCACCAACAAGGTGTGTGGCAGGGGGGGGAAATACCAGGTGGAAAGGGTGAGTGATAAAGGAGGATATGTGAGTTAAAGGGAAAATATTTGTTTATAAAAGCTATCAAATGACATACAGATCTGCATCCACGCTGAAGGAAGACCAAATTCAAAACAAGAGTTAATTCATCGAATAAAGTAGTTATTTGTTACGAGATACATAAACTGTTCCACCATTTAAATATTTATATATCTATAAATATCATATCCCGGATAACCTAAAAACCAAGAATGTTTTCATTTGCATTGACTTTCGTCTCGCACCCATCGCACTGACTTTCAATTGCCATCACCAACGCTTACACCCCCTTTGGCCAACAGCCCTTTCAGTAGAGGAGAGATTAACGTCTGCCAAGCAGTGCGCAAAAGAGATAAAAATATATTTTAAAAATATATGTTAAGGATTTTGATTTCGCACGATGTTGTTTGTAACTTATAGGACCTCACATTTTAAAATATAGGTTTACAGTAAAACGAATTATTCCGCGGCCAGTTGAATAAGCATTTTCCCTTTCCACTTAATTAACCAATGTTCCGATAGCACAAAGCATTAACATATTTGGAGACGTATTTAAACATCTATTTTAAATACTTTGTTCCACACAGAGTGACTATTTTTCATGGTAATTTAAGATTACGCAAGTTAATGACATAATGTATAGAAATTGTAGGACTAAATAAATCCGTTTGTCTCTAAATCTAAATTAGTCAATATGTCTACGTACGTCGTGGCGGTTGAAATGCCAGCTTTCGCTGCGGCTTCCCATTCCTCCGAAACGAGGTTGCTATACATGGGACCAACTTTGCTCATTGTGTCATCATTGCAATTAAGACCTCCTGCGTCAGCAGGGCTGAGGTAACGACAGACGACAGTTTGGAGAGCGTTTGGTGTTTCAACAAAGTCCTCAATCCAAAAGAATCGCGCATTTTCCAGGCCGCCGGACGACTAAGTTAGTTCAATACTACAACAGGACGAGAAAATCCACAGTTTCTAACATCAAACAAACGAGCGATACATGATATTCGGTGGAAATTTCGTTGTCTCGTCTATTGAATGGGTCACACACAATATTTTAAAATGACGGTTTGCGAAAAAGGTGACTGCGAGTTGATATTACATTCTTTTACACTTAACTCAATACATTATCACTTTACCAGCTAGGTGCCAAAATATTCATTACTTATTAGCAATGAACATACCCGAAAAAGTCTTAAATATATAAAATATCTATGGAGTCAGCTAACATGGAGCATTACATGCTAAGTTAAGTGAGGATAGAGTTGCTTAAAATGCGTGTTTCAGTGTTAAGTTGTCATTTATAAGAAAAATAGTAAACACCGAAATGCTGATAACACAGGAAATCACTTCCTTAATGTCACATGCTCAGCAGTCAACAAGTTCATTCCAAGTATTCACAAAGGATAAGGAGGAACTTAGACATGTACAAAGGAAAAATCGTTAACATGTGAAAGAATATATCACGTCGAGTTGAACAATATTAGGGGAAAAATCTCCAGCAACAAACGGAATGAAATCACTTACGATAATAACTATGGCGAATACCAAGAGGGAATTTCGGAAAGAGTTAAGCGAATTTAAAAGGAAAAGATGAAATAAAGTGAAAATGAAATGAAATAAAAGTGAAAATGAAAACGAAAATTTAAAAGAATTGTGGACAAGCCAAAGAGGTTCTAGGATATAAGCCTAGAGTTAATTCGCTATAAAAACGATACAAATGAGAAACCAGCACTTTGTAACAGGCTAACTAATTATTAAAGTCTTTCTTTGCATGCATTTTCACCATGTCTCGCCGAATGTCTCCAATACGTTACCAAATCATGCCCGCCAACCGATGCACATAATTGATATTTCATAAAAGGGAATAAAAAGCTTGTAGAAAATATTAACTCTGTTAATGGTATATTTAGGAAATAGGGTCAGAATGCGTGTCGTACCTAGAATTCATATTTACGAAGTCCTTAATTGATCACAAGATTACCAGCGATTAGAAAACGGCTAATGCAGCACCTATATTTAAAAGCGGAGACGGTGAGTAACCGATCTATTTCCCTTGCATCTATTTCATGCGAGGTCATAGCATATTTTAGTTCCATAAAGAGACACCTCAATCGTCAAAGAGTCATTGATGAAAATCCAGCATTGTTTCCGAAAGAGGAGATGTTGCAAAACACAACAGGCGCTACTTAATCACTATATTTTGGTTTAGAGACGAAATGAATGTTTCAGTGAACGCATTTTTTCTAAACGTCTCTCATAGCAAACAACGGACAAAGTTAGATGCTTATGGAGAACATAAAAAATTCTCACGGTTTCCGAAAAAGTAAACTCTACGAGAGACAACTTGCACTTTTGGTTCATGATATCTTTGGTTCGAGAGAGAATAAGTTTCCTTGGGCCGTGGGTTTTCTTGTTTACAAAAAGCTTTCGACAAAGTACCTCACTAACTATTCACAAAGTTAGAAGCCAATGGAAGATTAGCTACAAAATCCAGGGCTGGATTAAAAACATTTTATTGGTCACGTACAAACGGTAGCCATAGATGGTGTTAGCTGACATTCAGTAGAGGTGTTTTTTCAGGTGTTCCCCAGGTAAGTGTCATCGGACCTCTTTTTTTCCTACTTTACATTAACGACATTGACTCCGTAGTCACTAGTAAGATACGTTTAGTTACCGATGATGCAGTGCTTTACCGTGATATCCGTGATCCTGAGGACACAGCAGCTTTTCAGATAACCTTCATACTATACAACACTGATGCGACACTTGGCAATTGGAATAAAACTTCAAAAAGTGGGTAGTCATACATTTTTGGAAGAGCCATTCTCACCCGAGCGCCTACTATATTGGGAACACCGAAATGGAATGTGTCGACTCCATTAAATATACTTGGGCGTTACCCTTACTGACGACCTCTCCTGGGTGAAACACATACGGGAAATGTGTGAACAAGCTAGCAAAAAATTAGGATTTAATAGAAGGGTCCGGGGGATATGTGATGAAAAGGTCAAAGAATAATGTTATCTGTCGCTGGTTAGGCCTGCTTCAGAATATGCTGCTAATATGAATGGGATCCTCACGAAGTTGGATTAAGTGCAGAATTGGATCGCGTGCAGAGGAGATAGATTTGTAAAACATTGTTATGATAAACTTAGTAGCGTATCCAAAATATTAGACTAATCACACATGAATCACTCGCGGAGCGAAGATTATTACAGATTAAAACTCTTGCATAAATAGGAAGAATGTATCTTTAGCAGTGATGTTGAAAATACATTATTAGCCCCATCGTACTACGGTAGGAGAGAATATGCTAATAAAATTAGAGAGATCAAGTACAGAACAGATAGATTTAAGATGTCATTTTTCCACGAACGATAAGGGATCAGAATAACATTGTCCGACCGCGGTAGGGTCATGTTCGGGTCAAAATTATTCTGGTGTGTATTCACCCCCTATCACACACCCTGGCGGTGGATTGCAGGGAGCTAAAATATATAAAATAAATTAATTGAATCCTTCGGGCGAGTCTCCTCGTCAGTAATCGACGAGGGAGCCGCAGTCTTTGCAGAAGGTCACAAAGAGCGGTGGCGTACCTATCTACGGTGTTATGCCTTCTTGCCACTCTTGTGATTCCAACGCCGTCCGTTGGAATGGGACGTTAAATTGTGTTTGACACCTCGGCGCCATACGTGCAAAGGCCATGTTGCACGATCAAAACTTGGTTGCACACTCTCTGTGATAGAAATTATCATAGCCAACTAACCAGCAACTCTCTGTCACAGAAATTATGCAGTTCTTTCACACGGACCGATAACAGTTGTAGGATATTCCGCGGAGATCGTGGATTAATGTTTGGTGCTGTTGTTGCTGTGAGTCGATGAGGCAAAGAATCCTCAAAGATGAAAGGCGTGTTCAACGAAGAGATCAAGGAGGATGGAGGAGGCGAAGATGCCCTGTCCACGTTCAACAATGAAATGAAGTCACTATACGACACGTGTATTATTAATTGCATGCGTGTAAAATGAAAGGTGGTAGATATGTATTTGCATGCGTGTAAAATCATAGGATTTTTCTATAAATGTATGCACCACTGTGGATTTGGGTTTGGATGTACTGTATGTGTTGGTTCTGAATGCGTTTTTTTTTACCTTTTTTGGGTGGTGACCTAACACCCATCGTCACACGCCCTTGCGGCGGCTTGCGGGGTATTATGTAGATGTAGATGTACTTGCTTTGACGCCTCGCGTGAAATAAGTTTCTGCAACTGTTTATTAACAATTAACTTTTTATCGCTTAGAAAAAAGGAACTTATTTCCGTTTTTAGTTTGCAAATTGTGTACTCTTTCTGCGTAGGATTTATAAATATTTCAAGTAACTTTGACTTTGGTGACTTTTATCATGTCTTGCGTTTTCTCGGTCAATCGGTGAGTCGCCTTCAATTTTCCCATAATTCAGAGAACTCTCCTCTCACGAACTTCTTGTGGTGCTCGAAAGCCCAAGTCATACCTTTATTACCTTGAACTGTGGCACTGCCAGTATGTTATTTTTACATTTATTTGACTGAATATGTGGCTACTTTCACCTTAGCATATCCTTCAATATTACTTCAATGCCTGCAATGGCCTCAGATGCTCATGTTCACTCGGCAACGCTCTTCTGTTATTCTCTCTCGCACACCTTACTTTGTTTGGTAGTTGCTTCAAAACTATCAAGGAAAAATAGGATGTCTTCTAATCTCGATTTCCATACAATGATGTAATGGCATCACGAAACCTACACACGATAGCGTCGAAGTTATTGCACAATCCACACAAATATTTACATTCAGTTTTCTCATGTGACATGGCCATCCCCCCTCAGGTTAATTAATCCCGAGTGGAGAGAAACCTGGCGTCGCGTTCCTTTCCACTCTCCTTCCCCCATCACTTAATAATCTTACATTTCCCTGCCATGCCGCCACCTACACGTAATTACGCAAATGTTTGCCGGTCGTCTCCCCCTGGTAACTACAATAAGAATACGAGACAGTTAACGCCCTCAACGATAAATCTCCCGATCCAGTACATTTAAGATTGATGGACTCGCACTAAAGCGGCAATAAACTGGATTTGTTCGCATATCCACGGGAGTAACAAGCGACTCACAATGGAATCGCTGGCACTCAGTCGTTCTGAAGTGAATCCTTTCGGAACTAATGTCTGCCAAATTAATGATATATACAAGGTACTTTGCTACGCATACATGTGTACCCATTGTATCCCTCGGTTATGTTTTTAGATGATTACGCCTTAGGACATAGTTAAAGAGATATAAGGAAATATTGGACAAAACCTGAGAGGATCGAGTGTAAGATGTTGGCTACCAGAAAATTATCCATATTAATCACGTTTTATTGTTGTACCGATATTGTTTCATCGGCACTACCGACAAGTATTATTATTGCTTTTAAATACTTGTCATAAATGGCGATATTTTTCCAAGTACCGCCCGAGTCAAAGAAGGACGGATTTAAAAACCATTCTGCAACAACCGTGCACAAATGGCCGATGATCCAACAGCTGAAGTGAAAATCTTCCACGCTCCACAGCCGAGAGCAAGCGGTCGGGCAAGCGTGAGTGCCAACATTCTCATTCCCGTTATATTGCCGTCATTTGTATACTATAATTATAGGAACCGAGGGCTGCTTATCGCAAGACATTGCAGACGAGGAGAATATTCCAAAAGCCTTTGGAGTTTACAGAAGGGAGAGAGAAAACAGGATTGCAGGAGCTCTTGAGAGCTCTTCATAGCTCTTGAGGATATTCACGAAAGCAGAAGTGAGTCTTTCCCTAACAGTAGTAACATTGAAAGCGTTTGGCACTCCATAGAGAAGAGTCTACATTTGTTCCTACTACAGACCTCTAGTTAGCTAGTTAGAATTCCCATTTAGATATTTTAATTTTAGATATTTTTAGTACCCTGCAAGCCACCGCTAGGGTGTGTGGCAGGAGGTGAATACACACAGATTAAAATTGACCTTAATATAACCCTACCGCGGTGGAACAATGTTATTCTGATCCTTTATTGTTCGTGGAAAAAATGGCATTTACACAATAGGAGAGTTATAATCGGAGAGGATTTCAATCTTTCATCCATTGATTAGAAAAATTATAGTTTAATAGCAGGAGGTAAGGACAAGGAGTCATACGAGTCACTACTTCGTGTTTTTACTTAATATTCGTTAAACCAGTTAGCACTAACACCCATCCGAGGAAATAATATACTTGAATTATGGACCTCAAATTTATACGAAAACGTCCTAAAAACTGCAAAATTTGAAAGACTTCGCGACCACAGAAGATTGCTAGATAAAACTAACATTTTGGCTAAGAAAAATCGGAAACCCAAAAGAAAGATTTACTTGCAAGAATTGGAGAGTGTAAAAATTATACGCATTTACCGGGATTCGAGCCTGGATCCCTCGATGTCCGGCCGAGTGTTTTGGCCATCCTCTCATACTCTGATATCTTCGGGGCTTTAAAGGAACAAGATGTGATGAAATATCGTACATACAATGTCACAGGCAATCGTTAAAAGTTACTGTTGCGCACAGTTCCTTAGAATTTGTCAAAGGTTAGAACAGCCTAAGTGCTTAAAGTTGGTTTTAACCCCGAGGACTGTGGTGCAATAGGCACGACTACAAATGCCTGTGAAATGTACGGAATTTCATCCCAACATCTCGTTTCTTTAAAACACCCAAAATTTCAACGTGTAAGCGGACACCCCGACCATAGCTTGACTGGCTAAAGCACTCGGCCGGACATCGAGGGATCCGGTCATGGCCGGGTGCCATGAATCCCGGTCATGGAGAATGATTTTTACACTCTGAACTTGTTGCATTGAAATGCATAATAGCGGATGACGTCAAAAGTTACTGTTGCGGCATCTCCCGCAGTTCCTTGGAAAGATTTACTTGATTGACCGGGCCGATTACGAAGGATTATGGCGTGAGATGCAGTAGTGTTACAACGGAACATTTAAGGAAAATAGCAGAAACAATGAGAGTTTGTGGAGGGGTTTTCTGGATGTCACGTGGGCTACAATAGAAAAACACTCACCTAGTAAACTGAAACGTTACAGGAGGAAACCAAGATAGTACAATGTAGAAGCACGTAAAGATCATTGTTTTAAAAAATGAGGAGGCCACGCAAGGGCGAGTCTAGCAATAAACGAAATGAAATAATACATTACTTAAACAAACAACGCGTTAGCAAGGAAAACATGTCGCAAGGCAGAATTTAAAAATAAAAGATTGGGGTGAATACTCGGATAATAACCCGTGAGTATTTTGGATAAATGCACGTGAGATTCAAGGAAACAAACAAGCAGGAAACATCGTCTTTCAATCAATGCCATTGGTCGAAATGGTAGTTCCCCGCAATTGAAAAACACCTGGCGTAGATTATTTATGCATACTGAAAAACTGTATAGTTTCATTTACATATTCATGGGTTCACTTTTAAAAGTCATGTACCTTGTATTTACTTCGTATTTTATGGTTTTATATCATGTGGTAGGCCAATCAGTCTGATTTGAAATTATGAAACAATAAATCTTTGGTACTACTTTGCGAAGTATTATCATTGCCCGTTCTTTTTGTCTATTTTCCTTTGCAAACATCTCTCATGTCACGAGACAATAAAGAAATTAGATTTTAATACGGAATTGTATAAAAAAATCAACTTAAGACAAACTTAAAGTGCAGTAATTTTCTCTCAAATTGAAACTCAAGATCCACCTCCTTATGAAGTGTTAATGCTATTTGAATCGATATTTAATCGACAATCAATTGTAGTACATTCCGTTTTTAATACTTACTCTAATGTGCATGTTCTTTTTCAAGCATGTTCTTATGTCGAGTTTAATTGTACCTGTATTTTTTATTTTTCTTCCTGTTTGACAACTACATGATATGTATTATCAGTGGACAATTCAACTATTAATATAGTGATTACGGTTTTCAAAGTTAACGCCTAGCTATCTGGCGCGGAACTTCTGTCCAACAACTCGCCGGTTCAGCTATCTTCGGCCATAAATTTTAGCGTGAGCAAAAGTAGCATTTGTGCAAAATGCAATTTTGGTACATTGATCAAACAATAATTTTGAGCTATATTTCCTGAATATTTACAAAATAATTTTGTTGAATTAAGTTTTGTCAAATAATAATCTTATGTAATGATAATGCTGAAAATTGGCATACGTTATGGAATTTCTTTGTAAACTTGGCGCATTTATGAGTGAAAATTTACGGTGAAATCTAAAGTATGCCTCAAATTGCTGACATAGGTATTGAGTTATAGTGTTACGATCGTTGTTATTAATGATAATCCAAGGGTAATAAGGGTAGGGTTTTGGATGGACACAGCCTAGTTACAACGATGCATGTACCATACTTGCCTCTTCTACCGAAACAACCTCACATCCGACGCTGCAATAAGCCCCTCTTCAATAAAGTATAACTCCATTTCGTCCACCATCCCAATCCTTTTCTTTCCCTTTCCTCGCCTGCCTAACGCCCTCCCC
This sequence comes from Hetaerina titia, assembly GCA_037158775.1. Lineage (NCBI taxonomy): Eukaryota > Metazoa > Arthropoda > Insecta > Odonata > Calopterygidae > Hetaerina > Hetaerina titia. The sequence continues at coordinate 132,532,183 of CM073769.1, forward strand.
TCCAACACAGTCCTCAATATTCGCAGAGAACTCAAAAACTACGGACAAAATCTTCGTGACACACCACGAAATGACTTCATTGACCCCGTATCCTCCTCTTTAGAATCATTAATCTAATATTTTTTAAGTCTGTGGTTAGTCGATAAAAATCAGCCGCTTTTACTCCATGAATTCTCCTTAATATTCATATTCACTCCGTATTTTGTATTGGGATTTAGACAAATGACTACCTCAATGCATTTGGCGATGATATTTCAGAGATGCCATTATGTCTCGGGCTCGCTCAGCTGCCCAACACTTAAATAGCACTCAGGAAATGGCATCGGAGACTCTTGCGGAAGATATTCTGATGGTATTTAGCGTATCTGATGCCATAATGACATAATTAAGCAAATGGCATCGGGCACCATCGTTAAGGAATACCTCCAGGTGCCTTGTCCTGATGGAAAACTACTTTCTTTTTCTTCATAAAATGCGGTAGGTTTTTTTTGCATTTTCTGCTTTCATCTCGTTTAGTAATGATGCGGAGTTTGATTTCGTTATTTCTTTTTATCTTTCTGTAGACAATTTACTCAATTCCGTGACTATGCCGAAAACAGTCGCCGTCACCTTCCCGGCCATTGAAACCGTCTTCGCCCTTTTCGGAGCAGGTTCACCCTTTGCAGTCACTCCACTGTTCATTCGTCTCAGGAGTGTAGTGTAGGTGGATCCAAATTTCATCTATAATAATGTATCGATGAGAAAAATCTGACTCATTTCGATTAAACCGCTCGCTCCTACAAGGCCTCCGAAATGTTTCCATGTAATCCGTGTTTGCCGAAGTTTTTGGCCGTCGTTCGAAAGCTCATCAGCCAAGCTGGTACATCTAAGGCTAAAATCAGCTGACCAAAATTTCACGACTGCCAGAATCTGCCTACACCTATTCAACATATATGCGTTTTATTAGACAGTTTTGTATAATTTGAACGATGAATTTAGTATATGTTCCTGGATCTTGTTCAGCATCCTGTACAGAGTTCAACACAGGGTATAACCTGGTGGACTAATGAAAAGGTGACTGAAATGCCTTTGCCTTTCCTGCAAATGAGATAAGAATGCAAGTACAAGATAAATTCACGAATTGTTAAAAATGTAGCTTCGGTGCTAAAGGAGTACATGCCTGAAATATCTTTTTCCTGCTGTAGTAAAAATTTTAAATTAAGTACTATTAATTAGGTTTAAACCACTTAAATCTTCTGTTTTAAACTTATTTGGGCTGGGTTACCACCTATTTATTTAATGAATGTGGGTACTACGTGTGTACAGAATGATATTGAATTCACAACGCACTGAATGATTTGCCGCAGTTGTTGCAGCGGAAAAATCCAGATACCTAACATCACCCGTGATGTTTGAACCACAGGCAACCTGTTATAAATGAATATTTTGGAATAAATGCTTGTGAAGAATTTCTTAAAATCCAGAGTGTAATTGCTTTAGTCAGACTGTCAGTACATTCCATGTGTATTCCGTGGATTATGAAGTCCCGTCTGTATAATCTTTAAGATGTCCCCGCACTGTTTAATATGATAGCAATATTATGCATGCAATTTTTAAGTTCCTGGCGTTTGAACAATCCAATCAAAGATCAATGGCAGCTGGTTTAAGGAATGTTTCAACCCCTCTGACGAGCGATAATTATCCTTAAGCTTAGCCCCATATCAAAGAATTAAGACAATTAGTGAATTGCTCTTCCTAGATAATGAAAAGGGCGGCCTGGAACGGCATTTATTGGAAGACTGTTATCCTTTGAACACAAGCAGCACAAGACAGCAGCACCAGCGAAAGGCACATGATTAGCAAACAGAAGGAAAACGTAAATAATGACTTGTTCAAGTATTTCGAGGTTAGTCACACAAGAGGGGATCAAAATAACATTATCCGACCGCGGAAGGGTCATATTCGGGTCAAAATTAGTCTGGTGTGTATTCACTCCCTGTCACACTCCCTGTTACACTCCCTAGCGGTGGCTTTCACGGTACTAAAATATAAAGCATCCCTAAATAGCTACAGACAAAAACTTACTACGAGTTTAGAAGAAGGTATTGCACTGAACCACTGTTTTCATAAGGTTTGAAATAAGCATTCAGAGGAACATTGCGAATCACCACATCATCGCTTTCACGACCGAATGTCTGAAATTGTAATATCTTGCATTGGAATCGAATGAGAAGTTAAAGATATCGGTCCAAACAAATCACCAGGCCCAGATCTAATCCCTGCTCGCGTATGCAAAACGATGGCATCAGATATAGCTCCTTATTTGGAAGCAATATTAAATCATTCCCTAAATTATCGCCCACTACCCAAAGACTGAAAGGCAGCCAAAGCACGACCGAGTAATTACCGACCCATCTAGCTCACATCCATCTCAAGCAAAATTTTAGAGCACATAACTGTAAGTTCAATCATGAAATAAATAGATTCTCATAGTTTACTTACAAAAAACCAACACGATTTCCGAAAGGGTAGATCTTGTGAGACCCAACTGGCATTTTTCGTTCATGATATTTTGGACTCGAGAGAAAATAATACTCAGGTCGACGCTATATTTCCAGATTATAAAGCGTTGTGCTTGAAATTCAACCTCAAAAGAAATGCAAACAAACAGAAAAGAGAGATCTCCGAGATTCGATATATTAATTACTTATTGATTAACAATAAGAATTTCGGCAAAAACAATTAGCCTACCTGTGTATGAGAAAGCTCGACGTCTTTGCATTTGCCTCGATGAATCACGGATGTGTTCTTTCCATCTTGCATGAGCACCAAATCAACATTGAAAGTAGCGTTGCGAATTTAACAACCCCTGCCATCAACCAGACAATCTCACGTTTAACAATCCGTGGGTTGGCATTTACAACGGTGGCCACCCTGCACCCTCTCTTCATTCTTCCCCAGTGTTCCCTGCGAAGGCGTCACCCATCGCGCGCATCTCGCTTCATCTTCCAATTGACTCCATTGACTTCACCCGCTCTAACAAATACGCACTCCCTCTTCACTCTTGTCATTTCGTTTTCATCAATCTTCGGCAGAACAGCATCGCCTCTTCCCTCAATCGCCCGTGCCCCAGAAGAGCAGGGGAGCCGACGTAGCGAGATAAAACTAGCCCTTCGAGGGAGTTTACTGAACCTTCCCGCCGCGGTCGAGTGGCTACGTTAAGAGCGACCCGATGCCCATCTCGCCCACGCGGCGTTTAGAATTAAATGGAGACGTGACAGAAGCTCTTTCCAGGCGTGGAAAAGTCCGCCATATTGGTAGGCTTGCTATCCTCTAGCAGGGAGAGACCCTTTTGTTCTGACTGCTCGTTTAAATGCCCTCTTGACATTCCGTGCGTCTTCGCTTGGTACGGCGCATATTTCGTATGGTTTAAATCTTAGCCTGCACCTTGAACTGCTCAAGGAAAATTCCTTTACCCTGCAGCCTCTCTCTTGGGTTCGACTCATAAAAGATATATTCCTTCTCTGGCCGCATAGAAGTAATTTCTTTGAAGCATTTGAAGCATGATTCCACTTCCCTCTCCTTCACCCTCATCTGTTCTTCCCCAGAAATCACTTTCCTCGACGTTAATATCACTCTCACCAATGAAAAATTCCACACTTATTCCCCAATTAAACTCACTAATAAACAACAATATGTCCAATTAACCAACTGTCACTCATTGCTTGCTAAACGCTCTCTTACATACTATTTTTACATCAGCAGTCACAGAATCTGTAAGAATCCAACCCCATTGAAAAATTTCTCACCAATTTACAGAACGCTCTGCACCACCGCGGATGCCCTGAGGCCCTTCTAAATAGAGGAAATCTTCGCAAAACATTAATACACACACACTCTCAATCTGCACAACGCACTCCCAAGGAATTCAGTCCTTCAAACATATCCTCAAAGACCTCTTCCACATTATGACCTACCACAAAAAAACGGCTGAATGACCCAAATATGACCCTACCGCGTTCTGACAATATTATTATGATCCCTTATCGTTCGTGGAAAAATAAAATCTTAAATCTAACTGTTCTTCACTTGATCTCTCTAGTTTTATTGACATGATATCTCCCACCATTGTACGATGGGGGTAATAATACATTTTCGCATTAATTGCTAAAGAGACACCCTTCTAATTTATGCAAGAGATTTAATCAGTCATTAATCTTCGCTCCTTGAGTAATTCCCAGCCAAGCTGCTCTAATATTTTGGATACGCTACTAAGTTTATCATAACAAAGTTTTGCAAATCTAGCTCCTCTACGCCACACTCGATCCAATTCGGCAATTAATCCAACTTCGTGAGGATCCCATTCATATTAGCAGCAAGTTCTGAAGCAGGCCTAACCAGCGAAAGATAACATTTCTCTTTGACCTCTTCATCACATTTCTACATCTATATAATACCTGTACCCCGCAAGCCGCCGCAAGGGCGTGTGGCGGGGGGCATTTACCCAGGACTCTTTTAATAAATTCTAATTTTTTGTTCGCTTTTCCGCATATTCTCCGAATGTTTTTCACCCAGGAGAGGTCGTGAGTGAGGATTCCGCCCAAGTATTCTCTTTGCCTTCTTCAATGATTGATTCACATTTGCAATTGTTGCCTCCCTTCTCCTTGCCCCTCCTCCCCCAGACACACTCGACTCTAAACCCATACATCTGGGAGATTGAGCCCACTATGGGGGGCGCCTTCCCGTCGTTCCCCCCACCCCTGCCGATCATTTCCAAATAAACTCCCCAGCCACCTGCCCGCCCCCTCCCCCCCTCCTATCTACCAACCATACCTTTTTCAGTTCTTCCTTCCGATTAAAAAGGTGGTTGTGGTGCCATAGAAATGTCCAAATAAATATCATTTAGTGCCTTTTACGCGAATATAGAAACAAATAAGGGAAACACGCACACCCTCACTTCATACGTCGGCGGTTCCTTAATCGGAGTATTAGGAGTAAGTGACGGGAATATTTGGAAGGAGAAGAGAGGATATTGCGGAAGGGGTTAGGGTACGTGCATTATGATCGGTCGTTGGGGGAAAATGACAAATATGTGTTGGCTAATGGAAAGGTTTAGCCCTGGAGGATGGAGGCAAAATGCAAGCTACCTCTTAGAGTCCTTAATTGGATTGTCGCGGCTGCTGGGAGGGAGCAAGGGAGGCAATGACGGATACTCTGCTACGATTGTGGAAGTGTTCGTTGTGGGTAGCTGCGAACGTGGGAGCTGGGAGGGAGGCGGATGGGGATGTGCTTGTGGATTCTAATATTGAGGGCGTGGTGCGTTGGCCAAAAAAGAAAGCTGGGCAGAAGAAGAGGCACACGATACGCACCTTTAGAAATGCAGAAAAAAGGCGGGAGATAGTTGGGAGAGGGTATTGTTGTGGAAGGGAGTTTGTGGCAAGGCCGGAGAAAGTTTTGCATCTAGCACGATTCCATGGAGTCGGAGGGGTTTTGGGAATTGGAGTGGACTCAGAATTCAAAGGTCTCGTGGGTTTGAGAATATTTGAAAGATTTGCTGGACATTTAAATGTCATAGTTGGGCATTTGGAGAATACGTTTGGCGGTGGCTTCTTTATTTTCGGAAAGGATAGGGTAAAGATCTATAAGAAGAATAAATAGGGACAGCAGGGTACAAGCAGGCTGGACGAATGGACAGTCATTTCTTCTATTACTGGAAATTGTAGGAGTTAACGTATGTTTTCGGATTTTTTTGTACAAGAGTTGTCAAAATACCGACGTCGGATAAGAATGAGCCCTTGAACGGAATATATTGAAGGAATCAGGGTTTTTGTAGATGCGGTGGCCTCGAATAGAAAGATAATAATAGAAGATAACTCTTTTAGAAATTAATTTCTGAATACAAAAACGTTGCAAATCGCATAAAAACGCTGGTTTTTTCTGTTGCTATATCTTGCATTCTGCAACTGTTTCTAGACCTAACTGTGACCATTGTCTATGGAAGAAACATTTCGAAAATGTAATTTGAATGCAATAATTATTTTATATATATATATAAATAAATACACGTGGGTCGTGGTAGTCCAGGGGGTTGAGCGTTGGAATACTGATCTGACCTGAAGAAGGCCTCGGAGTAGGCCGAAAGCTCAAATAATCTACAATGTGAGTGTTCTTTTACGTGTTATCTGTTTTATTCTGTGTTCTATACATCTATATATATATCAAGGAATTAATTTTATAAGTATATTAAATTAATCCTATAAGTAAATTAGACATGTACAAATAGGTAGCATACGTTGGAAGCTGCGATTCCTACGTTCTACCTCCAGGTACTGGGCTAATCTTTGAGATGGTGCAAATAAGAATGATATAGTCAAAGGCATGACAAGCATAATTGGAACTATGAGGGCGAGAAATGGAACGTTAATCAAAATTGACAATCATTACATTAAATTGCTTATTGTTTGGTGTGCGAATGTTTAACACTTTCTTCGAGTCATTAGGCTGCAACAAATTCAAAAAAATACATATTTCTAGATATAAAGTCAAAGTATTATTGGAAGCTAAATATCAACTCATTGATTTGCGACAACCGCTAGCTACGGTTCGGATTTAAAACTAAGACTCTGCCATACACCATATCTGTCCTACACCTTGTTTTGGCTCGCCCCTCCCATCAACCCCATTTCAATTCAAAGCATCTCCCTTCCCGCCTCCATGTATTTCCAACACCCACCCGTCGCGAAACCGCTCATTTTCAAACAGATTGAGCGCGGAACACTTTCACTAATCTCCTGTGTGTTGTGTCAAAACCCTTCCCGCATGACCGCATTGGAATGCCATTAAGTAATGTAGTGCTGTTTACAGTATTGTTTGCTCTGCTTCTGGTACCCTAAATTTCCCCTTCCATCCCTTGTCCCTCTCCGTGGGTGAGCCCTCCTTCTACCTGCAGAGTTGGGCCAGATTCATCACCTTGGGTAGGAGAGAGTTTTACGTAGCACGTTCTTGTGCTGGTGGTATTTCGCCTAGCTACTTACTAAAATCTAGCTTGCGCGTTCCTGATAAATTTCTTGCTGCATCCTGGGGTACAATTATTTGTTGTAGTTAAGCGTATGTACTTGCATGCTTGTGGAGTGAAGGTAGGTGGATGTGTGTTTGCATGCACGTGGAATGATGGGATGTTTCTATGAATGTGTGCACTGCTGTGGATTGCGGTTTGCATGTGTGTGTTGGTTTTGAATGCGGTATTTCTTTTTTCCTTTTTTGGGTGGTGACCTAACACCCTCCGTCATACGCCCTTGCGGCGGCTTGCGGGGTATTGTGTAGATGTAGATGAAGGGGGAGTCCGCACTTCTTTAGTTATACCTAAATTACAAATGCTACCGAAAAAATTAATTACCTATATCAGGAAAGAAAAACAATTGGAAAGTAAGATGCCCCAGGGGTCAGTAATGTGGCACTTCCTTTGATTTGATTGCAGTTCAAAAGCAAACGGTGTTTTTCAAACTGAAATATGTTGTAAGCGAATTAGCGAGCGACGGAGGGCAATTACCCATGGGCGAACATGAGAGGTCGACAGGGCGTACTTCCGTGGAAATCCCTCAAGATGCCCAAACACGCCCCACGCGTGGTGCAGCTGGCCACCGCGGTGGAGTGGCCTCCGGGAGGGTCGCACTCCATCTCTCGCTCGAGAAATTACACATAACTATAAAACAGCGAAATGGCAATGAGCAAGGAGGAGGTTCACAGGAAAAATGCGATCGCTCTCGACTATTCGATCGTTTGCATGGCCCTCCCCCCATGTCTGAAATTACAGTCTCTTCTCTTGAAATCAAACCCCAACTTAAAGAAATCAGTCCAAACAAATTGCCAGGCCCAAACCAAATCCCTGCTCTCATATACAAAACGATGTCCTCAGAAATAGCTCCTTATTTGGAATTATCCACTCATTAAGATAGGGTACCATTTACTAACGATCTAAGTGCAATCTAAAAGGGGTGCGAGGCATAGGAGCTAGAATTAAATTTGAACAAAATGGTTTTGATAAATTTTTGGAGAAAGAGTATTTCAACCGAAAGCACTTACATCACACAGGGAACTAACATAACAAACATTGAATCGATAAATTAATTGGGTGTAACGATAGGTAATGATATGTCCTGGGGGGGAATTGGCGGAATATGAGGAATACCAAATAAAATGTTAGGATTCATAAAAAGGATACTTGGGAATTGTAATGAGAGGGCCAAGGAGCTTTGTTATTTCAAAATATTAAGGCCTACGAGGCAGGCTTGGTTTTGGAACTAGATCGTGTGCAATGTAGAGCAGTTGGGTTTCTGAAACGTTGTTACGACAAAGGTAGCAGTTTCACGGCACTAATGGAAGAATTAGGATGGGAGCCCCTAGTTGACCATAGGTTGAAATACAAGTTAAATTTACTGCGTACATTAGGGGCAGGATACTTATTCGAGGATGTTAAAGACATATTACAGGCCCCGACTTACTCAGGTGGATCAGATCACGTACGTAAAATCAGGGAGATTTTTTGTAGAACAGATAGATTTAAAATATCATTATTTCCTCTTACTAATAGTAATCAAAATAGATAAAGACAGCAGTCGCGTAGGGGCTAATTAGAATTGGCAGTACATTTATATTTTATCGATATCCTGTTATTTTTTTCATTTAACAGACCCATCTTATTAACAGTTCTTTCGCATGATTTGAATGTATGTATCTGTTTATTGAATATTGTTGCGTGTAAAAATACTTTCTTTCTCGTGATTAACATTTTTCGAGTGCATGATGAAACAAACCAATATTTGTGCAGAGGTGACATGAATGGGATTGTGCCTGCGTGGTTGATGACCTAGCACCCCCCGCCACACGCCCTTGCTTGCGGGGTATTGTGTAGATGTAGATGAGGGAGAGGAGTGGGCGAGAGGGGAGAGCGTGCAGGACCCCCCACCCTTTGGCCCGTGCAGAGGGTGTTCCCACGAAGCCAGCCGTTCCGGGAGAAGGGGACCGCACGGAGGAAGTGCGTCACGGTGATGGCGTCAACCGGAAGTGAGTGAGGAGGGGATCCCTTTGTCCGGGCCCGAGAGGGGGAGACGACCACTTGGGAGAGGGGCGGCGGGGGCGGGGGGAGGGGGTAGTGCTCGCCCCAGGGAAAACCTCCATTCCATTCTTGCAAACATTCGCTCATTCCATCCCTCCGAGCGCCCGTCTCGAGACGGTGGTGCAGTCGCAACCCGCAGAGCCATTTTTCAACTGCTCGTCGAGAAATCAACGCATACATTCCATCAGGAATAACTAACAGAAGGCATATTCGCACCTTCATAAATCAACAACAGGTTGGACGAATACACCTCGAACCACGCATGTCGTCTCTTAGATTTCCGTCAATAGCAGCCGGAGGATTTTCCTAGCTCCCGCAGTGTGATATGAGAATCGCAGGCACTTTGTTCACAAGGAAATCAACACGTGAAAGAACGGAGTGGTACCACAGAGACCAAGTACATCTACACAAGGACGTGTGGCACGGGGTGTCAGGCCACAAGTCCAAACTACACCCAATGCAACATTTCCACAAACACGGCACGCCGTGTTCCCCCGATCGATGGAGGTGGGCGACTGAGCACGCCGCCATCCGTGCAACATCCGCTATTCATATTAAAATATTGTTCTCTTCGGAACCACTCCACTGAGAACACAAATAAGGAATCCCTCTAACAAGGACGGGAAACGCAACGCAGTCACCAACTGTCAGGTGCCATTCTACGCATTCAGGACGGGCAATTCACAAATAAAATAGATCTAGAAATGTATTTTCACAACATTTCTAGATCACAACGTTATTTCTAGATCACAGTGTTATTTCTAGATCACAATGTCGATCACATTTTACAATGTTATTTTGATACCAAACAACCCTGGATCGCGTGGCCGGGAGGTATTAGAACGCCAAGCATTAAGGGAGATTGAGGAGGAATGTAATTTGTGTAAAATGTAATAACTATTTTCGCCAGAGCACACCGCTCATTGCCCTCTTAGTGATCCCCCCTCGAGTTCCTGTCGTAATGAGTGCGCGGGAAAAACGAACGCTTGAATCCATCTCTCCTATTCTGTGACAACATTCTGCCCTGCTCGTATCATTGGGGGTCTGAATTATACCTTTTACGTCGGATACAAAACCACACGATTGGTATCTTTTCGATGCATCTTGCCCCGAGTGTCGCTTATCTAAGGGTTACCTTCAAAGACCTCGCAGTAAATTTGCGACGCTTTCTCCTCTTTCATTCGATGATTTCACGGGTCTGCCAGTCCTTCTCTGTGCCTCGCGCCGTGCAATTATAACGCCAGTCATCTTTCCAACGGATCTGACGGGGCATCATCCACTGCAGCTGTTTGTGGCTTGTGTCTAGACTCTTTGAAAAATGTTATTCAGAACATTTGCTTTTCGGGTTCCGTCCCTAAAATTATTACCATTGGGGGACGTTTTCCCTGTCCATTCCCCATGGCAAGAAAACCTTAGGATCATACTCCAAGTAATCGCACAGAATTTTTCTTTAAAATTTTTATATGGTTCTCTTTTGGCTTCCTTGTGATGAGTAAAAGCATTTCTTCCGTGTCTTTCCTAGAAAGCGTTCCCGCACCGGTTTTTAAAGTAATCATGTGGTTCGAGTGAAATTTCCTTGTTACATTAAATCTCTCCTGACCTTGCCGATTAACCATCGTGGGTCGTTGGTTTGGTGTCTATTTTTGCGAAGAATATATGTCTCCGTACCAAGTCAAATCAAATCTAAGAAACACTTCCATGTAGTTTCAGCTCCAGAAGGGTGCGCTTTCGTAATAAGCAACTGTAGGTTTTTCTTAAGATATTTGGCAAAATCCTCGAAGTTCCCCTTCTCGAAAAGAAGTAGATCCCATTTCACCTGGGAAAAGAGGTCAGAAGGGACACTTTTTCCGCCATCACCACAGCTGGAAACGCATTGGAATACAACACGTAACTACAACAAATAAAGAGTTTTCGGCAAAAAAAAGGCTTACTACGTCACGAGTTGGGAGTTCCATTTGCCAATGAAGTGACGAGATCATGATCGGAAGATTACTTCAATCTCAAATTACATACTCCAAATGAGTACACTAAATACATTAATTAACAAGCAAAAAATTAGGAACGCATCAAATGGGCATACGTTCTAATATTAATGACTATATGCACATAATAAATAAAAAAACATGCTAAAAATGACGAAAGGAGATTCACGTGAAGGGGTGTAAAAATAAAAGACATTAACAGTTCATGGCTAGAGTCTCGTTCCTGCCAAACTTGATCGAAGATTCCTCAGCACCTCCTATGCGAGTGCCCCTCGAACCAACGCCAGCCCAACCCCAAGCCAATCGACCACTCACGAGGATCCCCCGCACCAATCGCACCCAGGGTGCACGGCCCTCCCCAAGCGGAATGTGACGGTGCACTCACTACCAGGGACATCAGCTCAAAACACATCTCAAGTGTTAAGCAGCAACAGGTCATACCGATTTGGTCAATGGTCAACGATGGAAAGTGGTGTGCCCAGAACAACTATCAAATAACAGGACTTCTATTGAAAGATGCTTTCGGGTCATTTAGACGCTGGCCATGAAGAGCCAAGTGGCGAATGTCGGATTGAGGCACTTTGGGCACTTGCCCGTGGATGATGCCATCCAAACCTATGGCTTGATCGGGGTTGAAGAATATGATAAAAGAGATTAATCTGAGCGGGTGGGATATGCCGACGACGTCCTCGGCCACCTCGTGCCAATTAGTCTGGAGCAACGCGGACGCCTGCAGTTCTGTCGCACAAAATCTGCCTCTCCCGTCCGATCTGTGTGTCATTAGCAATTGCTCGACTTCGCAGCAGAAGGCTATGCATCCTCTCCTTCTGTTGGGGATCCTTCAGGGAAAATGTAAAATCATCTGAGGCTTGGATAATGTCTGCTTGGGTGCATAATCAGCGCTCCTACAATGTTTTTGTATTAAATGACAACCAGTGACTGAAAATTTGTTTGCGGATCTTTACTGCAGTTAACTACAATTTTAAATTAACAGTTTATGTAGATTATCAATGTGATCAATCAATAATGTTTCTGCATGGGGACAAAACTATCAGACATCATAGCTCACGGCTGTCGCAGCACCGCGATTTAACCGGACGCCATAATGGCTGTCGATCAAGACGATTCCATAGCAACAGCCGTCGGCCCAAGACGATGAGATTAGCAGTTTGAAGCAATTCGAGAGAAACTCCCAGGAATCTCTCGATTAAGAGCGCCTCCTCGATTCCAACTGGTGCACAAAAGCTCGAAAGCCGATTAGACTCCATCCGTCGTCGTCTCAGCAGCCATTGATCCCATTTTCTACGCTTAAGGAGTCAATCCCCGCAGAGGAAGAGGAATGCTAAGCTACCCTTATTTGAAGAAAGAAGTAACAACCTCAAAAGAATAATTTACTGTGTTTTACCAAAGAATAATTTACTGTATTTTACCAAATAACGGGGACGATACCTGCTTATGCTATGCGTTACCTAGTTAATTTGTAAATGATATCAAAGATTGTGAACGTCAAAATACTGAGGATACGTGGAATCACTTCTTTCACATCACTCGCTCAGCAGTTAATAAGTTCATTCCATGTATTTACAAAGAATCGCTAGGAATCCTTGTGTGCGGAAGAGAGAAACAGAATTCAGATATCACGATTCGAGGGGGAAACTAGAAAAGGTGTAATCCTTCATCTACCTGGACAGCAGCATAACATGGGATGAAAGATGTTCGACCGACATCAAGCAAAGAATACCCCAAGCTAAGAACGCATTCATGAAGAGGCAATTAATATTTTCAAAGAATCTAAGGCTGGAAACAAGGAAACAACTCGTCAAGACTTTCGTGTGGAGCATGGCGCTCTATGGTTCCGAGACTTGGAACATTGGAGAAGTGGACCAGAAGCCTTTGAAATATGGTGCTGGAGGAGAATGCTGAAGATTAAACGGACAGAGGAAGTATATAGAAGAGGGGAAGAGGAAAGGACCATATGGAGAACTCTACGGCAAAGAAGAAATAGATGGATTGGACATACCTAGAGGCACAATGGATTCCTTAGGAATATAACAAGAAGGTAACATTGAAGGAAAGATCCCGCGAAGTTGGCCAAGAGACAAGTATATATGTCAAATTAAGAAGGACGTAAAACAGAAAAGGCATCGGGGATTGAGGGAATTGACATTAAATAGAGGCGAATGGAGGGCTGCAATAAACCAATCCTAGGATTGAAAATAATGATGATGAACTAGGAACCTAGATAGTACGACGCGAAAATCCTCATAAAGGGTAAAAAATTGGTCGCGCTGAAATGAAGAATATAAAGAATGATATCTCTGATAACAAAAGATATGATCTCAATTCTGATTCCAAGATATAATACCAACGAGGAGTTTCGGAAAGCGTCCAGCGAAATCATAAGGAAAAGGTTAGATAAAGAATCCGAAAGCATTTTGATCTTGTTCAGTATAACACTAAGTTTAGTGGAGAAGGCCAAATTATTCGAAACTTGATTCACTCAAAAACGATAACGGCGAAAGAGTACTTGGAGTTCCAGAATGATAAGACCTTGCAGCAGTTTCGAAATAAGCTGCAGACACTGATCCAGTATAATACTGAGTTTAGTGGAGAAGGCCAACTTGTCAAGTTCCTTCTCTCAAAGCGTCACCACCTATGTCACACCGAACGTCTCCGATGGCTTACCAGATCATAGATCACAAAATTCCAAGAGTCGGGAAAACGCCTCATGTAACACATATACATTTGAAAGTGGAGGCGGGGAGGAACCGAACAATTACAGACATATTTCCCTCGCGTCTCCATCCCGCGAGGTCCTCGCACATGCAACTGTTAGTTCCATAAAGAGACACCTCGAGAGACAAAGAGTCATTGATGAAAAACCAGTACCGTTTCCGAAAGAGCAGATATTGCAAAGCACAACTAGCGCTCCTTATTCACTATATTTTGATTTAGAGAGGAAATTAATGTTCCAGTGGACGTTGTTTTTCTAAACGTGTCTCATAGCAAACGACGGACAAAGCAAGATGCCTATGGAAAAAATATCCTAGGCTGAACTGAAATCATATTGAATGGCCGCGGCAGCAATATATGGTGTTAGCGGTTTTGAATTAGAAGCTTCAACTCATGCTCCCCAGGGAATAAATATCAAACCTCTCTTACTCCTTCTTTACGTTAACGACATTAACACCGCGGTCACTAGTAAGATATTTTCATTTGCCGATGTTGCCGTGGTTTACAGAGATATCTGTAATGCTGAGGGTAAAGCAGCTTTAGCATATGACCTTATGAACGATATGCTCTTGGAAATTAGAATTAAACTTAAAAAAATACATAGCCATGAATTTTTGCATAAAAATCAATTCCCTCCCGAACGCCCACCGCATTAGGGACATATAATATTTACAATATTATATATAAATACATATATATATATATATATATTTTTTTTTAAACACACTAATCAACCCAAAGGTCGGTTTAGTAGGTGATGGTAGAGCTCACCCATGTACTCAGCCCGAGGGCGTGTGAATATTCACACATCAGGGTAGGGGGGACAGTTCCTTTCCCTGTGCCGGTTATGGTTTCCCAGGAAGATCTGGTACCCGAAAAATCAACTGGCAGGTGACTTGTTGCAAATGCCTGCCCAGGAATGGAACCCGGGACCCTCTGGTCAGTAGTTCAACGCTCTACCCACTGGACCATTGCGACCCACATACATACATACATATATATATATATATATATATATATATATATATATGATTTCTTCGAAGTAACACGAAGTGTTGAATAAAAAACTTAGACAGTAACACACAGCACGAGAACACATGGAAAGAACACTCACAATAATATCTTGATAATTTCTCTCAGCTCATAAAAGCTCAGTCATATCTTATCTTCCGATGAAGACGGAGCTCGAGTCCGTCGAAATTATCAAGATATTATTGTGAGTTTTCTTTTTATGTGTTCTCGTGCTGTGTGTTACTGTCTAAGTTTTATATATATACACATCCGCCCGGCAAGTGGAAGATCCGGTGTTCAAATCCCGGTCAAGGAAATATTTTTACTTTCGTGATCTGCTCAAAAACCGCCTTCCCCACATGTCCTGTGTTCGCCTTTTATGTGTTTTCCTATCCCCTTTCCTTATAACTATTTCTATGTTTGAATGAATATTTGTGCGCCGTATGGCGGGATTTTCAAGTTTGAATATATATATATATATATATATATATATATATATATATAGTAAATAAACATAGTAAATAAAACAGTTTCTGGCGTAACTTGGTGGAAAATCTTCATATTGACGTTTTTTTTAAATAAACCACTTTGCATTTCCACATAAACTTTTTATTCTCATGACCCAGGTTTCGTGATAGCATAACATCATCAGTGTTATGCTATAACGAAACCTGGGTCGTTAGACTAAAAAGTTTATGTGGAAAAGCAAAATGGTTTCATTTTAAAAAAAACGTCAATATAACATAGTAATCAACGCTAAAGTCGGTTTGGTAGGTGATAGCAGAATTCACCCAGTACTAAGCCCGACGGTGTGTGATATTCACACATCACGGTAGGGGGGCCAATTCCTTTCCCTGTGCCGGTTATGGTTTCCCAGGAAGATCTGGTACCCGAAAAATCCCACAGCTTGGGTGGAGCTGCAGGTGCCCAGAGTAGCTTGCCCGGGAATCAAACCCGAGACCCCCTGGTCAGTAGTCCATCGTTCTACCCCCTGGACCATCCGCGACCCACACACACACACACATACATCGAATTGGATTGCATGCAGCGTAGAGGAGCTAGATTTGTAAAACGTTGTTATGATAAACTGGAAAGCGTATCTAAATTATTATGGGAGCTAGGTTGGAAATCACTCAAGGAGCGAAGGTTAAATTACAGATTAAATCTCTTGCATGAATTGGAAGGATGTCTCTTCAGCAGTGATCTTGGATAAAAAAATAATGTTATGCCACCGCGCAATGCGGGGAAGATGTTTTGAGCAAAGGCAGTCTAGCGTGTTATCACCCTCTGCCACACACCCTGGCAGTGGTTCGCTGGGTACTGAATAAAACTGAAAACAACAAAAAACTCAGTTTTTCAAAAGAACGTTTTACAAATCTAGCTCCTCAATGCTGCGCGTGATCCAATTTGGCAATCTTTTTAACTATATATGGACCTGCATATTCTAAATGAGGCCTAACGAGTGAATGATAACACAGACCTACCAAAAAAATTTTTTTTTGGTGCCGGGAATCTTTGTGATGATTTTAACTATATTTGACGAGCTGAAACCAAATATGAAATCTGTTTTTATTTAACAGCTCTACTTTTTTAGCTATGGCACATCTTACGATTAGTTGTTTTAATATTTGATATATTCCGGAAAATAATTTTCAAAGTTAAATAAATCTATAAGTATACTCATTTATAACCACTCTGCGGTGTTCCTTTTATTTTCAATAAACTGTCAATAAGTTTTATGTATATTTCTATATTGTAGGTCAATGAGATTAAAAAACAAAAATCGTTTGTATCGACTTCGGTAAAAGATTTATTGATAGCTCCAAGCGTAGTTTAAAATGTGTACTTCTTCACAATGGTAACAGGTTTGGCGCAATACCAATCGCTCATTCAACTAAAATGAAAGAAGAATACGATACAATAGCATTGGTCTTACAGAAGATAAAATACCAGGAACATCGCTGGGTGATTTGTGTAGATTTAAAAATGGTGAACTTTCTTCTTGGGCAGCAAAGTGGCTACACAAAATATCCTCGTTTCTTGTGCCTCTGGGATAGCACAGGGACAGACAAAACCACTGGATTAAGAAGGAGTGGCCTAGGAGAGAAAACTTGGTTGTTGGGAAAGAAAACATAATTGATGAATCTTTAGTTGAAAGAGAGAAAATCATCTTACCGCCTCTACATATTAAACTAGGCCTAATGAAGCAATTTGTAAAGGCTCTTGACAAGGATGGACTATGCTTCGGCTACTTAAGACTAAAGATGCCCCATATAAGTATTGAAAAACTTAAAGCTGGTATTTTTGAGGGGCCACAAATCAGACAACTTACAAAGGATCCTGCTTTTGTCGAGTCAATGAATGAGATTGAAAAAATTAGTTGGATGTCATTTGCTGAGGTCATCAAAAATTTTCTAGGAAATCACAAAAGTGAAAATTATATTGAGCTGGTAAACATTATGCTCAGTAACTTCAAATCACTTGGATGTAATATGAGCACAAAAGTTCACTACCTACACAGCCACTTAGACAATTTTCTTGGAAATTTAGGAGACACAAGTGAAGAACAAGGTGAAAGATTTCACCAGGATATAAAAACAATGGAAGCTCGCTACCAAGGAAGATGGGATAACCATATGATGGCAGATTACTGCTGGAGCTTAAAACGGGACTGTTTGAACTTGTTTGCACTCAAGAAAATCGCGCAAAAGAAGCTTCGGATGTGTTGAGTGATGTTTTTATGTATTTTTTTACTTTTCAATTTGTTTTATTACAGTAAAAAATTTTAGTATTTGTTTTAAATTGTATTGTAAAATTCTGTGGTGTTTGTGGGTGATTTAACAGCCCTAGAAATAAATCAAGTCTTTATATTTAGTGGGTTTTATTATTAATATAATATTCCCATATCATCATGTAGAAGATTTGTTTACGTAAGTAACAACATATCTATATCTTGAAAACTATAGCTGATAGGAAAAAACTAGTGTCATACTTGGATTCAGCACTCCAATTGTTCTTTAAATCAGCATTAAAAGCTCCGGCACCAAAACTAATGTTGGCCTGTGTAATATTTCTCCTTGACTTTTTTGCTACATTTTTTGTCACACCGGGTTTCTCCAAAATCTAAGAAAGAACCAGCAATTATAGAATACGCAGCACCTGCGAACACTCCTCCTCAGGGAACGGATTTAATATCCTCTGGGGCGATCAATCAGTAAGTGATCAAATGGATTGCTCAATTTGCACGAAATGCAAGCGCGGGAAATTTTTTTGAAAATCTAATCTACTTGAATATTCACGTGAGATGAGGTGCCGGATGGAAAGCTTACGGCGTCTTCCCCATCTTCGGATCAGGTGCCTCGAAGCACCACACTAACACCCTCCGAAATCCTAAGCCCCTTCCGAATCCAAATCCAATTACCCCGCTTTGGCGCAATCGAAAATTATTCAACCACCTAAATTTTCGAAATAACGATAGCCAACCATTTAAACGAACGCCCAAAAGTCCGCAACTGTTTAGAGCGGAGGTTCCATCGCTCTTTCGACCCTCGTGCCCCGGTCTCGAATTGCATGCGCTGACACGACCCAGAGTGACACTCAGGGCTTCCAAGGATTAAGTCTCGAAAAGCCCAGACATCTCTCGACTGCGGAGGAAGGCGTTAAATACTCGGCGCAGTGTTGCCAAATTCTGCGGCATAGAAATACATACTTCCAACTCTTTAAATATTCCATTCTGAATAATTGCGAACCCTAGAAGTCATCACGAAAAGGAGAGCCTGTAAAACATAAAAAAAAGAGAAGAAAACCATAGACACAGCAATCAACCCGAAGGTCGGTTTAGTAGGTGATGGTAGAGCTCACCCATATACCAAGCCCGACGGCGTGTGAATATTCACACATCAGGGTAGGGGGGCCAGTTCCTTTCCCTGTGCCGGTTATGGTTTCCCAGGAAGATCTGGTACTCGAAAAATCAACTAGCTTGGGTGGAGCTGCAGGTGCCCAAAGTGCCTTGCCCGGGAATCGAACCCTGGACCCTCCGGTCAGTAGTCCAACGTTCTACCCACTAGACCACCGCGGCCCGCAGAAAAAAAGAGACTTCACTTGAAAAAAGAGGCAAAGAGGCCAGTGCAGTTGAACGGTAAAAAATCAGAAGATGCCCCTCGCCTTAAAAACTATCTACAGGAGCAGCGATGAAACTGATTCTGCCGTCCCCGAAGGTGACCTGCTTAACCAGAGATCGGGGGTTCGATTCCCGCATAAGTGGACATTCCTTAGTCTTGAGCGTGGGCGTTTGAATCTGTCTTTGCTGTTCTTTTAATGTTAAACCATTCGATCAAGAGGCCAAAAAGGGCTGTTCTCGGATAATGCTAAATAAATAAATAAAACGGTATGGGGAGGTGGTGGTTGGTTGCTTCCGACTGATTTGTGAGACTCGGGCGAGAGACGCGATTGCTTGCTAACTAATGCCAGGCGATAATGGGTCACCCTGAAATATTAAGAAAGTAGAAGACTCTCCACACGTTTCGTACGTGGCTAAGATCCGCTTACTTCCAGCGTAGCGGCGATTGAGT
>CM073769.1:132551673-132671525 GCA_037158775.1 Hetaerina titia
ATATATATATATATATTATATACATACATATATATAACTTAGACAGTAACACACAGCACGAGAACACATAAAAAGAACACTCACAATATTATCTTGATAATTTCGACGGACTTGAGCTCCGTCTTCTTCGGAAGATAAGATATGACTAAGGAAAAGGGGTACGCGGTGCAGAGAGAGTATGGGGACGAGGAGAGGGGAAAAAACAGGTAGTGGGGGAGGGGTGAAGGAGGGGTAATATGGAGGGGGAGAAAGCGGAGCGGGGAACAGGTGGTGGGAGAGGGGTGAAGGAGGAGGTTATGGAGGGGGAAAGGGAGGCCAGAGGGGAGCGGAGATGGAATAAGGAGGATGCGGAAATAGTAACAAGCGACACAGAAAACTAACAATTCATCCACAGATCCCACAACACCCATGACCAAGGCATCAACTCACCAAGTCATCATAAGGGCTTGACAAGTCAAAACACAGGACAAGGATGACAAAATGTATGCGGATGAATAAATTGTCCCACCACCTCGCAAGAAACAAATCCACCTCCATCCATCTCAGCCCCACCCCCCCATTTAGTGAACGACATTGAGACCCGGATGTTGATAGGCTTTACACAGCCATATAAATGCCAATTCCATTGTTTTTAATTTTATAGGGTTATCGGATGGGGGGAAGGGATGCTAGCACGGAAACATTGTAAACAGTGGTTGAAGGGGGTGTTGTGGTGGGAGGCATGTTTTGGGATGGGAAGACCCGCGGACGGGGAGGAGGGATTACATGAGGCGCGATGATTGTTCACCCTGAGGTTCAGGGGTGTAGAGCACTGGCCTATATAAAATGACGGGCAGAGTTTGCAAGTCAGAAGATAGATTACATTCTCAGATGTGCATGAGGAGTGGGGGAAGGGCGGGGAGAGAGTTAAAAGGTGGGATGGAGAGGGGTGGAGTGGTGAAAATAGGACAAGTTTTGCATCTAGCTCGCAAGCACGGAGTGGGTGTGATTCTGGGGGTGGAGGGGATTTGGAAAGAGGTTTGGTGGATTTGAGGAGATCTGATAGGTTGGCGAGCGTTTGAAGGTAACAGAAGGGCATTTAGGAAGAAGGTTTGGACGAAACGTTGTGATTTTTGAGGATGGGGTACAGGTCTTTTAGGATGAATTTAAGGGACTGGATGCCAGGGAAGTAGGTGGTGCATATTGAGAGAGGGTGGGAGTCTGTGGTTGAGGGAGGATTGGGGGTGTAGGATTGTTTTAGGATTTTTTTGTGAAGGAGAGAATCTGGGTATCCCCGTTGGAGGAGGGAATGGTGAACTGTACCCCATCCTCAAAAATCACAACGTTTCGTCCAACCTTCTTCCTAATGCCCTTCTGTTACCAACTGTCATTGTCATGTAATATAGGATAAAGTTCTTTGAGAATGGTTTTCAGTCTGACCTGAAGAAGGCCTCGGAGTAGGCCGAAAGCTTAAATCATCTACAGTGTGAGTGTCCTTTTACGTGTTATCTGTTTTATTCTGTGTTCTATTGTGCCGTCCAAAAGTTATTGTGTGTATATATATATATATATATATATATATATATATATATATATATATATATATACACAATAACTTTTGGACGGCACAATAGAACACAGAATAAAACAGATAGGAAGAAGTGGATAGGATGTACGATGAGTTAGAGGATATAATCGCGTGTGTTCCTGCATGGAAACATTTGACAGTGATGGGGGATTGGAATGCGACGGTAGGCGAAGGAAGAGATGGTGATGAGGTGGGGGACTATGGGTTAGGCACGAGGAATGAACGTGGGGAGAAAGCAATTGAATTCTGCAGGAGACAGGGGTTAGTCATCACCAACACATGGTTTAGACATCACAAAAGGCGTAGGTATACATGGAAAATGCCAGGTGACTCAGAAAGGTATCAGTTAGATTATATTATGGTTAGGCACAGGTTTAGGAACAGTGTGATAAATTCGCACAGTTTCCCAGGGGCGGATGCGGACTCTGACCACAATTTAGTTGTTATGAAATGTAATGTTCGTTTCAAGAAGATAAGGCAAGAGCGGCGGGTTAGGAAATGGAATTTAGAAGCAGTAAATGGATTAACGAGGGAGGAATATCAGCAGGCTGTAGAGAAAATGATGGATGACGGTAAAGAACTAAGTACAATCGAAGAAAAATGGGAATGTATCAAGCAAGGGATATAGGAAGCAGCAAAAGACACTATAGGAACCGTTAACGGGAAAAGAATAAGGAAACCATGGGTCACGGATGAGATGATTGCAAAGATGGATGAGAGAAGAAGATGGAAGAATGTAAACACAGAGTTAGGCAAAATGAAGTACAAAGAGTTTTACAATAAATTGAGAAGGGCCACAAATAAAGCAAAAGAAGAATGGTGGAAAACGCAATGCGAGGATATGGAAAGTTTACAGAAGAAGGGTGAAATTGGTGCTCTATACAGCAAGGTTAAGTTATTATCGGGAAGTAAGAAGGCAAGATCTGTGCTAACAGTTGAAGATAAGCGGGATAAGATAATAGTTGAACCAGGAAAAATCCAAGAGAGATGGAAGGAATATATAGAAACACTGTATGGTAAAGAACTTAGGCCGACAAGGTTAGACATAGAAAAGGAACATTACGTAGATGAAGATAGCTTAGGTCCAGGCATACTCGACGATGAAATAGAAAGGGCATTACAGGAGATGAAAGCAAATAAGGCCGTGGGGGTGAACAACATACCTGTTGAACTGTTGAAATGCTTACGAAAATGCGGGAAGAAGGCCCTATATGGACTGATTCGAGGTATCTATGAAGAAGGAATCTGGCCGGAAGATTTTGTGAGATCGGTGTTAGTTCCTATTCCAAAAAAGGCAAAGGCTATATCATGTGAGGATTACAGAACAATAAGTTTGATATCCCACGCAGCTAAAGTTATTCTCAGGATCATCAACAAAAGGATAGAGAGTAGGGCAAATGATTACTTAGGGGATGATCAGTTTGGGTTTAGGAAGGAAAGAGGTACGCGTGATGCCATTGCAGTAATGAGATCACTAATCGAGAGAAATATAGAATACAATCAGGACGTTTTTGCCAGTTTTGTAGATTTCGAAAAAGCGTTTGATAGGGTGAATTAGGAAAAATTGATGCGTGTATTGCAGAAAATAGGAATGGATTGGAGGGACAGGAGACTGATCCGCAACCTGTACATGTCTCAGACTGCTCAGGTGCGAGTGGGGAACGGAGAGTCCGGATGGGCTGTGTTAGGAAGAGGGGTAAGGCAGGGTTGCCCATTGTCACCGGTGCTGTTCAACGTATATGTGGAGGAAATGATTAAAGAGGCATGGGAAGAACTGGAGGTAGGAATGAAAGTCGGAGGGGAATTCGTAAAATCGGTTAGGTTTGCTGATGACCAAGCATTAGTTGCTCAGTCAGCCAAGGGGTTGCAAGCATTGCTGAGTGAATTGAAGGTTCAGTGCGATAAATATGGGATGATAATCAATATTAATAAAACAAAGGTTATGCGATTTTCCAGAAAGAAAAAGGCTAAGCTAAATATTAAAATAGGCGGGGAAAAAATAGAGCAGGTAGAGTAGTTTACATATCTCGGAAGTGTTTTGGACCAATACGGTCAAAGTGGTAGGGACGTGAGGGGAAGAATTGCGCTAGGCAAGGAGGCTTTCTCAAGGAGGAGGGAGTTGATGACGGGGACGTTGAGTAGGGATGTTAAGACAAGACTCGTAAAAACTCTGATATGGAGCGCAGCTATGTACGGCGCGGAAACGTGGTCACTGAAGCAGGAGGATAGACGTAGATTGGAGGCTTTTGAAATGTGGGTGTGGAGAAGAATGGAGAAGGTTAAATGGACCGAAAGGAAAACAAATGAGGAAGTACTAGAGATGGTGGGTGAGGAGAGGGGTTTGTTGAGAGAAATCCTATGGAGGCAGGAAAAATGGATGAAAGGGGTATTGAGCGGTAGTGGAATGTTGAAGAGGGTAATAGAGGGGAGAATGTTGGGAAAGCGAGGTAAGGGCAGGAACAGGATAGGGATGTTGGACGGGATGAAGGGAGGAAAGAAGTACACCGAGATGAAGAGGGACCTGATATAGATTAGTTTGCTAGGTGGGGAGTCACAAAATGTTTATTTGATAGTTGTGTCCATCCAAAAACCTACCTGAAACGGTAGATTACCTAATAAATAATATATATATATATACAAACACTAAGATAATAGATATTACACACACAGAAACATAAAAGCAGGACACTTACAGTAGATATTTACGTTTCGACGGCACGGCCGTCGTTATCAGAATGCATTCTGAGGCATCTGAGGGCATTCTGAGGGCAGAGGGCATTCTGAGGGCAGAAGGCATTCTGAGGCCGTCGTCATCAGAATGCATCTGGGCATTCTGATGACGACGGCCGTGCCGTCGAAACGTAAATATCTACTGTAAGTGTCCTTCTTTTATGTTTCTGTGTGTGTAATATCTATTATCTTAGTGTTTGTGTGTCGCCGGAGAGCGTGTATATATATATATATATATATATATATGTATATATATATTTATATATATATGTATATGTACGTATATATATATACTATATATATATAGACGACGGCGGGGCTGTCGAAACTTCAATATCTACTGTAAGTGTCCTTCATTTATGTTTCCGTGTGTGGAATATTTATATATTTATATGTGTATATGCTTGTACGAACATTTTCACCCTTCACCAATCTGCCCCCCAGCAGAAAGACGGGGAATAAGATTACATGGCGTAAGCAAGAGGGAGGTAGAGCAGGGGTTTAAGTTTGTTGGGAGGAACACGAAAGTAAAGTCGAAGGAAAAGGTCTTTGGACGTCGAGGGATTATGACTTCTGTGATGATTTTTATTGTGCAATGACAGACTTGTGGAATTGGAAAAGAATTTGGTTGTGGCGATTCCTAACCTTAATTGTCCCACCTGAAGGCTTGGTTCCCCGCGTAATATGGTGTACACATCATAGGGGTAATGAACTCACTACTCTCGGCCATCGCGTCAATCTCTTCTGGAATCTGGGCCGAAAGAGGGATGTTTCTTCGCGATATCCGTCGAGCTCGGGGGGTTTGGGAGTGCCGTGCGGTTGAGAGGTCGGCCGGCGGCGGAAGGGTCGCCCCGGGCACGCCCCCGCCTCGCACGCACAATGAATCGCCGCGCCAACGGACATAATTGAGCTTTCTCGTGGCGATCAGCATCGTTTTATCCCTGCACGAGTGGAATGCAGCGGAACAAATTAATTCGGTTTTGTTCATTTCAGCCAGAATCATTTTTCATCCTCGTACAGCGAGAACAGTTAAAAGAGAAATTTGATGAAGCAAACACGAGTTCAGTAAGTGCAGGGATTCTGGAGAAAGTAAATTCCGAAATAATGTGTTTCTTGCCCTTATTAGACGAGCTTATAACTCGTGGTGAACACGTTCTACAAGTGAATCAAGTCATTTTCTCCGGAAGCCCAAGTTTAAATCAATCATAGGAGATCCGCATGCAGGCGGATGTACGATATTGTTTTACGCGAACCCGACCAGTGAAGTCGCTCTGCACGAGGGAATTCTGCACCGTGTGCACCCGTCCTACCTCTTCCGGTGGGAAGTCATAGCAGTTGGCGATCTGCTGGTAGAGCTCCTTGATGTTCGAGAAGTCGGATATTATTCCAGTGGGGCTGCCCTGCGCCTGTTGGCAGTGGAACACCAGTTTGGCCTTCTGGACGGGCGTCTGGGGGACGGCAGATTGTGACGCCGTGTTGTTCCCCACGGGCTCCTCGGCCTCCTTGCGGGAACCCTTACTCTTGTTGAAGAGAGGCATCGGTGGCGCTGCTCCAGTCACTCACTGCGCCCACGGCCACATCACACGACAGCGAAGCGTTGAGCGGATAAAGGGGGGAGGGCGGCGAGACAGTGTTTTGTTCCCCGTCACACTTGGCCGCGCGCTCTGCTCTCGGGGGAGGGCGGTGGAGGCCCCTGTTGGATGAAAGACCAACTGCCGCGGTCACCACACCGAGGCGCCCTTTCAAACGAGCTGCGAAGGGGATGGCGGCTTTTGGATGATTATACAGTGTGCGCTCAGGAAGTTTGAAAGATGAATCGCCGAAACAGAGAAACAGTCATGAAGGCATTGCTCATGGGAAGCAGTGTGAACAGGAATGGGCGAGTTGGAGAAGGTGGGAAATAAAATGGAGTAGCAGTGATTATTCATGCAGAGGGAAAGAGTGGGTGATGCATTCACCCATGTAGAAGGCAGGAGAGAAGTTAGAGGAGAGGCGGAAGATAAAATTATTTGAAGTGCAAGTGGCAAAGGAATGAATCTTGGGTTGGGATTTGATAGTCAGGGAGGTGGCAGGTCAAAGAAGATGGCTGTATTTGCAGCGTGGGTGGTTGCATGGTACAGAGATGTGAGGAAGAGAATGATTGATGAAGAGGTGATGTAGGTGTCCTAGTAGAGTTGAATATGCCATACAGATTCTATGAGTTCTCTTTATTTTGTTTACGTATATTTATGCTCATCACATTGCCACAGAGTGTGGCGATGGACGGCGCATAGTGTGTTCTCGAATGGTGTAAAGCTAGCCCACGGGTGATGGTAAATGTAATAATGTAGTTGGTAATCCTTTAAGTGTCATTGTATACAAGCTTTGTCTATCTGTTCTTCTTTTGATGCATGTATGTCCATGTAATTTAAGATATTATTATTATGTATTGTAAGATTATATATTATATAGATGTAGATGTCATGAGTGACAGCTGACCAGACTTGACCATTACCACCAGGACAATTGCCTAATTCCAACAATAAAATCTAAAAAAAAATAAATAATAGATAAATTATTACCCATTGAACTGATTTTCAAATTCACTCAACAATGCTTGTAACCTCTTGGCTGACTAACAAACTAAAGCATGTACATTCACTGACCTAACTTGTTATAATTTTCCCCCCGACTTTCATTCCTACCTCCAGTTCTTCCCATACCTCTTTAATCATTTCCTCCACACATAAATTAAACAGCACTGGTGATTATGGGCAACCCTGCCTTACATCTCTTCCTACTTGCCCAGCTCTTCATTCTTTTATTGTTGATCCTAAGTACCACTTCAGCTGCATGCAAAATCACACTTATTGTCCAAAAATCCTCTCTTATGACCACCTTTCCTATTTTTGGTATTTGAACTAACTCCGATTTGATGAAATCTTCTGGCCAAATTCCTTCCTTGTAAATGCCACAAATTAGTCCTTAAAAACTCTTTCTCCCATCTTTTCCTAAACATTTAAGTAATTTCATGGGAATATTATCAATACCCCCAGCCTTATTTGATTTCAATTCCTTTAATGGTCTTTTTCTGATCTTTATTCATTATGAGTGTGTATTAATAATTCAAATCATTAGATCAAAAAGTTTCATCATGAGAACCCCATTCTTAGTAATGTTTCACAATCACTATCACTCATGCCATTCCTTCCATATGAGTCAAGTATCCAGTTTGATATGACTTCGGATGGTAAGCTGGAGAAAACTTTAGAAAAAGTGCTGCCAAAGTATGATTTTGTAAGGTGCACAGAGTAATTAATCTAATGTTAAGCTATGGAATAGCATTTCACTTTGTGAAAATATTTCATTTCCATTTATGATTAGAGTCACAAGTCAATTTCCACGTGACATACACTGACCAGAGCATGTCTTTATCAATAACAGCACAGTGTGTCATTATTATTATAAGGAACTACTGTGCTGACATCATGGTTGGGGTATTTCATGTGAATATCAACTTGTGCTAACCTTTTATTTGGGACAAGGAAACCAAAGGGTAGAGTCTTGGACTACCGACCGTAGGGCCCGGGTTCGATTCCACTCTGAGTGATTTTTGGGTGTCAGGTCATCCTGGGAAACCATAACCAGTACAGGGAAAGGAACTGGCTCCCCTACCCTGGTTTGTGGATTTCACACGCCGTCGGGCTTAGTAATGAGTGAACTCTACCATCACCTACCAAAGCAATCTATGGGTTGAAAACTGTAGTTTAGTGAATAGCTGATAGTAGCATTATTCCACTGGATAAAATTTACTGTGCGACTGGGTTTCGAAGTATTATATCATCATCAGGTGATCACCTCATGATGACGTAATACATTGAAACCCAGTCATAGAAAAAATTTTATCCAGGGGAATATAACTACTATCAGTTGTTCTTTATGTTTGATTTCCACCATATCATGCCTGAAACTACTCAATTTGTAGTTTAGTGAATACTTTTATTAATATTTTAAAGTTATTGCAAGCTCAAAAAGCATATTAACCTGTACAATATGGAATAGGGTAATTTTATTTATTGATAGTATATTTTATGACATAGGTTGGAGTTGTATCATTAGATTATAAAACCTGATTTCAATAAATGTCCAGACATGCAGCATGAGCCATATTTCATTGGACAAATTTTTATTTGCCAAACTCTTTAAGTGCCAAGGTCACTGTGAGCAATGCTGACAAATTTTCTCAAAAATGACAGCATTGCTCCAGGTGACACTTTTCTCGATGACTACAATGATAAATAATAATTGAATAATTCTTAATTTCATTCTTTAATCTACTTTTTGTGCTTCATCGTATAAGGTTCATTAACTTTCAGAAAATTATTGCAAGTAATATTGCTTTTACAAACATTTTTCATAAATTCTGCAACTCTCTGTAAAATACTGGCCACGCAAAATTTCACATGAAATTAAGCATTTACACTTTGGATACAAAGGGTTAATGGTAAGCATTATTAACATGTTAGGGACATTGAATGAAAAATAAATTTGAGAAAAGTAAAGAAAACTAAAATGTATGAGGATCTGAAAGTTGAAAGAATCTCTGAAATGTCTTCTTTCTGAATGCCACAGGAGGAGATATTGCTAACTTCCATTTTACTATCATCTTTTTTTTTCAGACAAAGTGATTTATTATGACACTGCCCTTACAAGCCTCTTTATCTGTAACACTAAGATGATAATACTGACAATATCAATAACAATATTTTTAATCCATGTTGTTGAGGACTCATGTAGATATTATCTTTTAAATAGAATAAATAAAAAATAGGACCAGGAATGTGTGTGAGACAGAGAGAGGCAGTAATACACTTGTTAAAAATATTCCCAAAATCATCATCAAGCATTAAAAGCAGTGCCTTAAATCAAAATATTTATTTGCTAAAAGAGGAGAAAATTAAAAAAATATAGAAAATATATTGCAAAAAAATTTTAAAGAGGTTGGCACTATTTAGGAATATTACAGTAAGCATAATAGTTTAGCAAAATGAATTTTGAAATATCTTTGGCAGAGGAAGAAAAAAAGTTGGATCTAGGAAGTAAAACAAGACCTTGCAAACTAAACCTTGGTCATCTGCAAACATAAATGGTTTTCCAAATTCTTCAATAAATTTAATTCCTATTTCCAGTTTTCCCATGCATATTTAATCATTTCCTCCACATATATGTTGACAACCCTGCCTTACACCTCTTCCTAACACTGCTCATCTGGACTCTCCATCCCCCACTTGCACCTGAGCGGTCTGAGACATGTACATTTTGCAGTACAGCCTCCTGTCTTTCCAATCTATTCCAATTCAAAAATACTAAACAAACGAATGCAGATAAAATACAAAGGAGTGGGAGGGGCACATGTGATGCTATTGCAGTAACAAGGTCTGTCATTATGTGTGGTATATGCGTGTTAGAGTTTATACACACACAGACACTGCTGCTGAGGGCAGATAGTTCTTGATCTTCAAGTAAATCAGAACTTTATATGGTTTTAGTCATAGGGAAGGTGGTATTGCCTCATTTGCAAAATTGGGCAGTGTTTGCCCTCGTACGGCAGGGCGTTCCCAGATGCCACCATGTCATTAAGAGCCAAAACATTCCACACTTCTGTATATTTAAAAATGACTAACAAAAAACAATACTTACTAACAGTTTCCACCCATATCACACTAAAGGCTCCATTCATTATTCTCTTTTAATATGAGGACACCGAATCTGCACTCAACCTAACTTCCTACAAAACTTCCTCTCCAACCCATACCAATCCCTCCTCCAATGAGGACATTCTAAGATCCCGCTAAACAATAGAATCCGAAGACATGCTTACACTCCCAAACCTTCCTCCACCGCCGAAACCAACCCTTTTTCAATTTGTACCACCTACCTCCCTGGCATAAAGTCTCTGAGATTAATCCTAAAAAACATGTACCCTATTCTCAACATTCACAATTCTACCACCAACCTTTTTCTTGAATGTCCCTCCATTACTTTCAAACGCCCCACTAATCTCTCTCACATCTATCTCAAGCAAAATCTTAGACCACATAATTGTAAGTTCATTCATGGGTTCCCTCATTTCCCAGAGTTCACTTATTATATTCCGAAAAGGTTACCATTAGGATATATTCTGTGAGACTATACTGGAACCTTTCTTTCATGATATTTTGGTCTGGGTGAAAAAAATATTCAAGTAGGTGATATATTTCAAGATTTTTAAAAGACTTTCGATTAAGTTCCTAATTGGCAGTTGCACCAAAAGTTTGAAAAGCTATGGGATGAACAACTAATTGTATCATAAACCGGATTCATCCATTATTAACAGACAGCGACAAAAGGGTTGCAATAGGAAGCGTAACATACGACACAGCAAGCATTTCATCAGGTGTCCCACAAGGAATCGTTTAAGGTCTGCTATTATTTCTTTTAGAATTTATTGACTTCGGTTCTCAGATTTCCAGTAAACTTTGTCCATTTGCTGACGATCAATTGATATATGTATATGGACATATCCAGTCATGAAGATAGTGTATCATCAGCTAACGACCTAACTGCAATTCAAAAGTATTGGGATGCATAGGAGCTAGAATTATTTTCAAATAAATATGTTTCGATACATTTTTGGAAGAAG
Organism: Hetaerina titia; assembly: GCA_037158775.1. NCBI lineage: Eukaryota > Metazoa > Arthropoda > Insecta > Odonata > Calopterygidae > Hetaerina > Hetaerina titia. The sequence goes on from CM073769.1 coordinate 132,562,632, forward strand.
AGTGTTTCACCCAAAAACACTGACATCATACAGGGACCCAACATAGCAAATGTAGAATCAGTAAAATATTTGGGTGTAATGATAACTAAGGATATGTGCTGTGGAACATTCATGAAACATTCGGAACAGCGAATAAAAAATTAGGATTCATGAAAAAGATACTCAGGAAGGGTAATGAGAGGGTCAAGGATCTTTCTTATTTCACGTTAGTTAGGCGCCACCTACGGTATGCTGCGGGTATATTGGAGGTGCGGTTATCCTTGCGAGGTAGGCTTATATACGAGGGTGGTTCCATAAGTACCCGGCCTGACCAAGAGATGGCGGCAGTTTGAAAAAATAACACTGTGTTAGAAAGTATGTAATCTATAAAGCATATATTTCAAGTTTGAAGACACCATGTTGTTTAGCAGTTGTTTGGCAGCCATCAATTGTGAACGATTTCAGTGAATTTATGAAAATGAAGAAAATTGGTCATCGTTATATGATACCATACTTTTATTTGAAAGGCCTCAGCCCAGCCAATATAAAAGCTGGACTGGATTGTACTCTGGGTGAGTCCGCTCCTTCGTTTACAACAGTATAATAGCGGGTAGCAGAGTTTAAACGAGGCCGTACGAGCTGTGAAGACGAGCATCGCATTGATCGACCAAATGAGGTGACGACTCCAGAAACGGTGAAGAAAATCCACAAAGTGATCCTGGATGATCGTCGACTGAAAGTGTGTGAGCTAGCAGACATAGTAGGCATTTCAAAAACTGCAGTACATTGCATATTAACTGAAAATTTGGACATTAGAAAGCCGTGTGCAAGATGGGTGCCGGGTTTGCTCACACTCGAACAAAACCAGCGTCGTGAGGATGTTTCAATTGAGTGTTTAGCGAAGTTTCAAAGCAACGAAGCAGAGTTTTCGCATCGTTTCATAACCATGGATGAAACATGGGTCCATTACTTCACACCCGAGACAAAAAAAAAACAATATAAACAATGGATTCAAAAGAGAGGACCGGCTCCAAAGAAGGCGAAGACAGTTTCATCTGCAGGCAAGGTCATGACGTCGATTTTTGGGATACACGTGGGGTAATTTTCATTGACTATCTTGAAAAAGGAAAAACTATCAACGGTGAATATTATGCAAACCTATTGCAACGTTTGAGCGAAGAAATCCGGCAAAAGCGGCCGCATTTGGCTAAGAAGAAAGTGTTGTTTTATCAAGACAATGCACCAGCTCACAAATCCATTATTGTAATGGCCAAAATTCATGAATTAAAGTTTGAATTGCTACCTCATTCACCCTATTCGTCAGATTTAGCCCCCTCAGATTATTTTCTGTTCCCAAACTTGAAAAAATGGTTTGGTGGTCAAAGATTTTTTTATCGTGAAGAGGTGACGACGGCAGTTATGGCTATTTTGAGGTGCAAGACAGTTGTTATTACAAAATGGGTATCGAATTTGTTGAAAATCGCTGGGAAAATTTAATAGAGCTGAAAGGAGATTATGTTGAAAAAATATTTTCTCCAAAATTTTTGTGTTTTCTTTGCTGGGTCGGGTACTTCTGGAACCACCGTCGTACATACGCACAACACACAGAAATATTCGGTGAAGAATTTAGGCCAGCAAGATTAGGAATTGAAAGAAAATGTCACGTAGATGAAGGTAGCTTAGTTCAAGGGTTACTCGAGGGCCCTAAGGGTAAGCAACATCTTTGTGTAACTACTTAAAGGTTTAGGAAGATGTGGCCTGAGAGAATTGGAAATTCAAAGCAAAAGATGGGGGATGTGAAAAAATGTAAAAAACAAATGTTATATGGTTTTTCAAAAAGGAAAAGGCTAAGCTAAACGTTAAAATGGGAGGGCAGTTAACAGTTGAAACAGTTAACGCATCTCGGAAGTGTATTGGACCAAAATGGTAAAATTGGGATGAGGAGGAGTAATAAGGAGAAGAATTGCGTTCGTCAAAGAAGCTTTCAATAGGAGAGAGTTGATGGCAGAGACATTGGGTAAGGATTTTAAGAAAAGGCTTGTCAACATTTATATTGTGTGTGGTTATACGTGTGTGCTACCACAAAGAAGGGGGATGTCAAAGCAGGAGATTAAAAAAAATTATTTTATATTCATGCATTTTATTATAAATTTATATTACAAAATATTGTAATATATGTATGTAAAAAATTTCTCATACATCTCTAGATATCGATGATGTAGAAGCACTCATGGGAGCAATATAACATTTGGACGGCACAATAGAACACAAAATAAAATAGATAACACATAAAAGGACACTCACATTTTTGATTGAAAATATTTCGATCTAAAATTTGAGTATCCTTTTACGTATTATCTATATTACTTTGTGTTCTATTTTGCCGTCCAAATGTCATGCATAACTATTAATTATTAAATGTATATATAACATATAATTCATATACTTTTACCCGTTCTCCTTGCTTTTCTCTTCTTAGTGGCTGCGTCCTTATCAAATTCGAATCATCTCATACCGCGTTCGCGTGGAAAAGATCCTTTTCGGAGATTTCACGCACCCCTTCCTAATGAGGGGTTCGTTCCTCCTCACTCCACACCTCTCTTCCCTCCCGCCTCTCTTACCAGGACTCAATACCTTGCCAGCTTTTGTCCCCTGTTTTCCGCTTCATCTCTCTCGGGACTGGTCCAGGAGGTTTCGTCTGTCGCGGTGTCGCGATTTGGTGCTAGCTGCTTGGCTTGAGGGGTGAGATGCTAGGCGAATGGGAATTCGGAGCAATGAACGCGTGGAACCCGAAAGACGTTTATCACCCAAATTCACTTTTAATTACTTAAAAGGGCGTCTTATATGCCTAGAAAAGGTATTGAGTGAAGCTGTGTCATCACTGGCCTCGCCAACCCTTCGCTTATCGTGTTCGCGGTGACCACTTTCATTTGATATCCTTCTCATCTCTTATGCATCACTCCACGAGCATTCCCCTGTATCTCTATTTTATGGCGTCCGAGCGAGATGGCTTGCGATCTCATTTCCGTCCGAATGGCGTCGCCGGCTCCCCCCCCCAGCCCCCCTCTCAGAGAGGCGGGGAAGGGGCGCCCTCGTCTCTGGCAGCTGGATGATATTCGCGCATTATGTACCCCCGCCGTCCCCATGGACTGAGCACACACACGTAACAGGAGGAGAGGCGACTCCTCCGAAAGGAGATTTATGCGATGACGCATTATCGAAGCGACAGTCTTTTGTTGACACTCGACTGCTTAAACAAAGAGGAACCCTCCCCCCTCTCGGATTTCCGCCCCCTCCTCTTCCCCCCTGTTTGCGAGCCGGGGATGGATTCGCTTTCGGGCTCTTTGGCTCCCGAAGTAGACGTGGGGTGCCGCCACCAGTGGAGCGAAGGGAGAGCTATCTGCCGGAGAGTGTGTCGGCGGGAGAGAGAGTCGGACGGGAAATTATTTCTGAACGCCGCCGCTCAGTGGGGAAATCTCAATATACGTTAGTCAAAACCATATTGTTCAGAATATCCAAATCCTCAAAGTTATAGTTGCATTTCACAGAAATATTCTACGTCCAACGTATAGTTGATCAGTTGGGCAGTTGGTGCAGTTATCTTGGATGTAATCAAGGATACTAGTTGACTCTTCCTTGCGTGGGCCGTTATGCGTATTGCCCCCCTCGGTATTGACCAACGAAATACATCTTCTCTCATTCAATAAGAGTGAAATTATAGTGATTTTTCGGTAGGAATTCGATTTGTGGTTGCATATAGAATTTCTGTGTTTTTCATCTTCACTGCACGCATTCACCGTGTGTATCTGTCAAAATTGGCTTCGAGAATTTGTCAAAATGAAAAAATATATATTAATTCCATACTTTATTGTTCTATTAATTTAAACAAGAAAAGAACACCACAAATTGATCTAATCAACCTACGAGTCCATATCTGTGAATCTCCGAGAATTCCTATTAACTATACGGCAATGACCGTAAATTATGCCTTGCCTCATTGCCTTTGAGGCAATATTTAAGGCATTATCGATATCAACTGCAAACATATCGTCTTCCCTCTGTATGTCTATTAATAGGGATGTCAGAATGAGTCAAAAAAATCAGATGAAGTTCCTGCATGAAAGCATATCACAACATTTGGAGATTCAATATGAAAATTTGAGAATGAAAATATCTGCTATTAATAATTATTTTTTCTATGCACAATGTAATTTCCAAGGAGAATCGGGATGGTGCGGTTGCTAACGTACTGACTTTCCACCCAGAGGACCGGGTTCGAATCTCGGAGGCGGCAGATGTTTTTCGGTGGTATCCTGATCCCTACTTGAGGTGCTTTGTGGAGAGCACTTTGAGTGAGTACGCCGTCCGTCGGATTGGACGTTTATTGTGGTCCTCTAGGCGCCTTTCGTTAAGAGTAGGCTAATGCCGACGCCGGGTTTCTCTCCACACTTTCTCCTTTCCCATCCATCACTAATGATGCAAATGACTGAACCTTTCGGTCGCCACCACTAAATGTAGTACTATAAAGAGAGGCAATTGAAAAATGGTCTTCTTTATAAAAATGACTATGACCTCAGTTGTAGGCCGCCTCTCCTAAAAACTACTACTACAGCTGACCTCACGGTTCACTTTTGTCTTGAAATCGATTTTGGCCGGGTGCTCTAAGAAACTGAGACGATTTCCTCCGAAAAAAAGAAACCTGATTAGCTACATCATGGATATCCTTTCCCGTAATGGAAAGCAAATGTGTTAAATGCACGAAAGGAAATTAATGAAGCACAAGAAAAAATGCGGAGGGCCAGTCGCTGAGCCCGCCGAACTGGGGAGAGATTTAAACGGCGAAGAACTGACTCTCCCTTTAGAAAGTAAGTAGGGCCGAATTATGATTGCTGCACTTTGCTTGGCGATGGCGAGTCACAAGGTTGCTAAAGCGGTTAAAATGCAAAGTTTTTCGGTCCGGAGAGGATGACAAAATGTAGGATAGTCATCAGCATTTCATTCTATTGTCAACAAACTAGGGTTAACAATCATTGTCGTGACCAAGCTAGCCAAGGACCAATACGATGCACCCAGGTCAACGACTGAAGTGTTCTCAAGTTAATTGAATGATATTGATTGACAAATAAAAGAATTTATGCCATTAACATTTAGAGAGGGGGTTAGTGGAGAATACGCCAATCCAAATGAGAGATGGGAAAGTGTTCAACATCGAAGGATTTTAAAAACATTGACTGATAAGCATGATTAAAGGGTAAATAATTAAATAGAGTATTTGTTCAAACTTTCTCATCTTTTTTTGAACAGTCCTTGTGGGTGTGTTGTTTTTTGTTGGTTGGTTTCATATACGCGAAATTCTAGAGATGGAGATTCAATAAAACTAAAAGAAATATATAAAGTAAGTGCTTTCCTAGACGTCATTCGGTCTTTAGTAAAAAAATACACACGTACTTAATTATAAACGCAATCAATTGAAAAGTGATATAAGCAAATCTAGATGGTACACTGAGGAAGTATGAAATGCATTGATACACCGAAGAGAAGTACGAGTATGCTTGAAAAAATGAAGAGAGTACGCAAGGACGAGTCTAGGAATGGACGAAATGCAATAATTTTAAACCATAAAAAAGCTAAGATTTTTTTAAGAAAAGCATGTCGTCAGGCCTTAACAGAATTAAAAAATAACACATTTGGTCACTCTGCGGACGATAACCCAAAATATTTTGGTCATGTGTACAGGAAGTTCAGGGAAATCAGTCGACAGTGTCATCCCTAATAAATAGCAACGGAGAAAAACTTTAAACAAGTTTAGAAAAAGTTTGAACACTAATCCACTATTTTCGTAAGGTTTTAAAGAATTCCTCCCGGAAAAATCCGAGTCGCTCTTCCATCTTGAGCTTGTCTTAAATCATAATCTCTCCTCTTGGAATTGAACGACAACTTAAAGACATCCGTCCGAACAAATAGGCAGGCTTAATCAATTACCTGCATACAAATGGATGGCCTCAGAAATGCCTGCTTATTTGGAAATAATATTGAATACATTAATCATTATATGACTTCAGAGCACGCAATGACTGGAAAGTAGCCAATGTCACGCCATATTTAAAATGTCGACAGAGAAGATCCGAGTAGTTACCAATTTATCTCATTCAAAATCTAAGACCACATTATTGAAAGTTCATTCATGGGTTACCTCATTTCCCAGAGTTCATTGATTATATTCCGAAAAGGTTACCATTAGGATACATCCTGCGAGACTTTAATGGAACCTTTCTTTCATGATATTTTGGTCTGGGCGAAAAAAAATGTTCCAGTTGGTGATATATTTCAAGATTTTTAAAAGCATTTCGATTAAGTTCCTAATTGGCAGTTGCACCAAAAGTTTGGGAAGCTACGGGATGGACAACTAACTGTGTCATAAAACGGATTTATCCATTATTAACAGACCGCGATCAAAGGGTTACAATAGGAAGCGTAACATACGACACAGCAAGCGTTTCATCAGGTGTCCCACAAGGAATCGTTTAAGGTCTGATATTATTCCTTTTAGAATTTATTGACTTCGGTTCTCAGATTTCTAGTAAACTTTGTCCATTTACTGACGATCAATTGATATATGTATATGGACATATCCAGTCATGAAGATAGCGTATCATCAGCTAACGACCTAAATGCAATTCAAAAGTGGTCCGAGGCATGGTGGCTAGAATTATTTTTTAAAAGGAATGTTAAGTTTTTGGACAGCGATGGAAAATGCAAAAATTTCAGTGTAAAAATCATTCGCCTTGACCAGGATTCGAATAAGGGGAAATAATAAACAATTAATAAATATAAATCAACATTTCAGAGTTCAATAGGATAGCTTAACCGGCTAAAGCACTCGGCCGGACCTCGAGGGATCCGGGTTCGAATCCCGATCAAGGCGAATGATTTTTACACTCTAAAATTGTTGTATTGAAATTCATATTAGCAGATGACTCCGTTAAAAGTTACTGTTGTGGTTTATCCCACGGTTTCTTGGCGATGGAAAATGTTTTTAATTACCGAGTCAATGGTGTCATTGGAACCTTTTAGTATGAATAGAAACAGGAACCAAGCACAAAAAAAATGAAAAGGTTTAGCAGGAGAAGTTACAATTCTTCTGAATGCATTCCTGATGTCAAAACAGAAAGGAGTGATTAAAGCCAGAATCAAACGGAGACACAACGGACATTTACTCCGAAGACTCTGTGAGTTTCATAATCAAAAAAGGACATTTTGAAAGGTGAAATAATATTTACTTTTTATTTCCACCTGAAAAGTGTAAGAGTTGATGGGAGTGCACGCCCCCCCATCTAAGAACCCCCCCTCGCAGCGAAAGAATAGGGGGAGGGGTTGTGCCTTCTTGTGGAGGTGAGCGACCGATCGTCAGGGAGAGGCGAGTTCCCCGCACGCCCCCGCGGCCGGGAGCGTCGCGCCCCCCGGGGGCAACCCCGAGCACACGGGGCCGGCGCCCCCCTTCTCCCTGCTCCGCTCTCCTCCGCCACACGAGGAGTGTTCGCACGGGCTACTCCCCTCCCGGCAGCTGTGTTTGCGTCGCCCGTGGTAACCAGATATTTTGATGACGACGATGATATCCCCGCCTGCTCATGGTGCGCGCCCGCAGGGGGAGGGTTCGGAGGGAGGGAAACGGAGACGGGATTTAGTGGATGAAAAGGAAAATATGAACGCCGGCGACTTGACAAACACACACGAGCGGCGTTCACAAAAGCGTCCGACTTTGGCGCGTGGAGTGTCGCCAAATCCACGGGAAACACCTCGGCCCCTCCCTCACTCAAGGAGGGTAGGGGTCAACCCTCGCCGACCCACCGGGACAGACCCCCTCCGACACACGGAGGGCACTCACTCTCCTCCGCGGTGCCCTCCACTGTATTAGTACACTATCTCGCCACAAGGATGAAGATTTGAAAGCGCCAGAGATCGAATATTCACTCGAACGCAAGGAGATAATTAAATTTAGTCGAGGCATTAATACCGCGAAGGGAAAGGAGGGAACCCGATAAGACATCGATGGGAGTGAGTGAATTGTAGCATGCAATGGATGCAATCAAAAGTAAACCGGGCCCGAGAATGAGTTCCAGAACTTGGCAACGAAAAGTGAGGTGGCAGCACACGGTGCGACGAGTGCTGCTCTTTATGATTCCCTGGTGAGGACAGGGCGGGGTCACCGAGGGCGGTGACATTGAACGAAACAGCAGGGAAAGATGTCACGCTCGCTAATTCTCTCGCGAATTTATGGAACAACGGCGCACGAGTTTTTGGATTCGTCCGCACTCTCCTTGAGAGAGGGGACAAGGGAACTTCTCCGGAAGAAAGCGTCCCGGACCTGCGAATGGATTTGATGACCACAGTTGTGCATTGCAGAGAAGGCTCTATCCCTTTGCGTCGATAGGTTGACGTAGCAAAGGGTGAGCGACTTTCAGGGGTGAAGGATCGTTTGCGTTGAGGAACAGGAGGGAAGAACGCATCTCCTAATTGAAATACCTTTGAATCTCATTCATGTCTCAAGCCTAGGAATATGACATATTTCCGCAAATGTTTTGGAAAAGGCTTCTCTCTGGCTTTTGGAAATTAGCTGCCTTGGGATCCAGTGCGTGCGTTTCCGTGGAATATCATCGTGGAATCTTGTTTCTTGAGCTTTTTTAGAGATTTTAATGTGCGTCTTGGAGAAATTAACACCATTTTCAGATAAATATTTCAGATGAATGTTTGGTTGTATTTCAGGGTTTTTAAAATTACTTTGATGACGTCATTTCTGGAGGGCATAACAGCATGCATGCCCTGAAATCGGGTGAGCATGGCAATCATTCGTCCGAGTGACTCCTTTGGGGAATGAGTAATCTGAAGACCTGGTTGGAACACGTCTGCCCTCGGGAACGACCGAAAAGATCGGAATCGGATTAGAGCATGGATGGCCCTGACCAACTAGCAATGGTCAGGGCGATTGCTGAGATCAGATTCTGTTATACTGATCCCCTTCTCCAATTTGATTGCTTCGAAACAGGCGATTGCATTCAGCCAAGCAGTTTTTTGCAATTTCCGTGCAGAATGGCGCTGGTGGCTTCATCGCTCCGTTCAAATTCCCAAACTAACGCCTGGATGGCACCTCGTCAAAGTGAAGTCTACAAGTGGAACCTCGTCAATTGGCACTGAACTGCGATCTCGATTTTGATAGGTGCGCCATTTCCTCAAGCTACGTTTGTGTGCCTGCCATCGCTTCCGGTTATATAATGTCAAAATTATTATTTTTTTAGGCTCTTTAGGATGCATATGGCCATTTCATTACAAAACCCATTTGCTGGAGTTACGTAGTCGATAAATTACCCACCTGCCTCACGAATCACACTAATGCGCTCTTCTTACCTCATTCTGTGGCATTCTGGCTCCTACTTTGTCTTGGACAAGACAATTTCTACCAATTAAATACACATTACCTTCGTTGCCATGAATTGGTGCAGTTTTAGTTTCCTCTGTCTTCCCTCTTCCTCTTCTTGCATTGCTTTTGTCGATCAACAGCCATAAATATTTTTCAAATATCACTCCAGCATCATGCAAATTACCGGAAGGGAAAACAGCCGTCAGAAACACCTAATCCATCGACTACGAAGGCAGTAGACGTCAATTTCAACCTCTTCTGAGGTGTAGAAGCAACTGAAGACAAGTTGATTTCACTGCTCCTTCCGTGGGATTTCAGAGTAGACTCCGTGTCACAGTAGGGCGGGCGTAACTGTGTCTGGAAACAATTTTAGCTGTTGTCTTTCGTTCCTTTTCTCAAGTTTTCTTGCATCTTTCCCACCTAATCTGCCAATGCAGCCCATTCTGGCTGTTTACTGATCCCATTTAAACTTTCTATGGGTTGGTTATTTTTGTATTGATCACACTCACTCACATTCTACAACTATGGATCAGTCACAGGCCCCTGCCTTTTCCAAGATGCACAAGGTAATATGTTTCACAGTACAGCGTCTGCTCCATAAATAAGTGCAATAACTCCGGGGAAAATTTAATGCAGATTAAACTACAAATTACTAAAATTCTTCAAAAAAAGACCATTGTGTATTCGCACGTCGATACCAGTAAAAGTCTGACAGTATTCTGGAAGACGTCGACGGGAACCTCGTTCAGGCACTTCGTCACGGTCCGCCTTACGTTATCCAGCGTCACAAAATGCTCTCCTTTCATGCGTCTTTTTATTCTTGAGAGAAAAAGAGGTCCGAGAGGCCACGCGAGATTGTCACGCGACTGATCTTCCGATGACACCTTTGGTGCCATCTTGGTACACACCTTTCTCACGGCTAATTACTCTGTAAGAATGCAAAGCACCGAAGTTTTCCGAATATTGCACTCTTTTCTTAACATTCTCATTCTTACGCGTCGATCCGAAATGAGCATGTCTCTCTCACTTTTTGCACATTTTCGCGCGTCCCACCCACGGACGCCCAGGGCGTACCTCGTCGTCAACCTCCTTCCTCTCCACCCTCCCGGAACATCTAGTGAAGCGAATTCCTTGGGACATTGATTAATCTCCGTAAGACCTTGGTCATGGTCTCCCAACCCGACTATCAGAATTTTACACAAAATTTGATCGCGCGCCGTTGCTCTATGGAACGTGTCATCCAGAATGCGTGAAGCGACCCTCCTGCAGCGATCCAATCTATGTAGCAGCGACCTACACAGGCAGCGAGCACACCGTAGCGGTCTGACGTGGGCCACGTCACTTTCCCAAGACCTCCCCTCACCTTTCCTGCCCCGCATCTCCCCAATCCAACCGTCCATGTGGACGGAGAGAAATCATTCTAATTATTTTTAGGGCACACGATGTACTATCAAATATTTGTTATTTCACCTCATCTATGGATTCCGTCATTTTTAGTTACAACTCTTTTCTCTGGTCCGGTTGTAATCTATTCTTAAATTATGAGATGTGCCATGGTACACTTTTGTTATTTGCACAAGGCGAGTCACTACTCCATTGGAAGCTTTACGATGTACGAATCCTACCCATCCATCTACGTAGCAACACAAACGACTATTTCTGGAAATGCAATTTTTTTTATATCCGATTTTACTGCTTTCTTCGTGGCGTCACAGTCCGCGGATGTCTGTTTCGTTTGGGCAAACCGAACAGGAGATAGTAGCTTGGGAAAGCCGAACAAAAGCCTGTCTCGGCAATGACACTTTTCCGAGTCGCCATCCTCCCATCCTCTACCAGCGTCACAAGACGCTCAAATGGAGCGGAAACAAGCTTAAGTTGCCACAGCACCGTGCACTAAGATACCAGATTAGACTCCGTTCAAGTAACCCTGCGACGATACGTTGTCTCTCTTGGTAGACCACAGCAAGATACATATGACTTCTCTCCATCCGTGTTTCTTTGCAATTTACGAGAATGGCTAATGAAAATAACACGCAATGATTGGTCATCTTGTACGTAGTGAAACAGCTCCTCCGTTTTTTTTATAACTCTAAAAATATCCATTTTCCCCAAAATCCGCAAATTTTAAGTCTTATACGCAAATTCAAAATGCAGCCCAGGATTTAAAAAAAATGTCTTATATTGTCAGACAACTGATATGAACAACTGCCACGCAATTAGAAGTCGAAATAGATTCATATGTAAAATTTGAGCGTTAAGATCGCATTTGGTGTTTCTATCACTGTTCCGCATTGTGATCCCTTTGCGCGAACAAAATATAAAGTCTAATGAATTTGCAATATTTTTTCGTTTACTAGCATGCAGAAAAAGCAACTCTCCACGCTTTTAGAATTCGATGCTCCGAAATTCCATTTTTCGATCCACCATAATGTACACATCAATTGATACTGATGGACCACTATTATAAATATATGATGAAGTTGATACCGCAAACACTATAGTTTTCCTTAAATTTATAATGGAGTTCATAGCTAAGGAGTTGAAGAGTTGCAAAGGGAGCTTCCAGCACGCACCATTCCATTCTGCTCGTTCCAGGGTGACCTCTGTGCGGACAGCTTGCACTCAAGTGGAGCGCGCGTGAGGAAGGAGCACCGAAAAAGACGAGAGGGCCTCGGAAAGCATGAATGTCAATGGGCATCGCTCTGAATGATAAACTCACCGGCGGTATCATTCCCGGCCCCTCCTCTGAATGCAAATGATGATCTCTACATTCCGCAACGAAATTTGGGAAATTCTGGGGAAGAATTGGGAATGTATGTTCACGCAAGTCGAGAGGCATTCACCACTAATTACATTTGAGTACTTATGAATGTGCCTCATGGTAATGCATTTCTTAGTGCACGGCCATTGTTTACTATAAGTATACCTCAAGCAAAGATGGTCAATATTGGGGTAGTGTAAAAATAATATATTTCGGCGAAATATCCAACGACTGTTTTCAATGACTAAAGTCGCCTTTATTTTAAATACTGGTTCTCAACTTTCTAAATTATTCACATAGGGCAAAATATGTTTATTTATCTCAGTATTTTTCTTGAAGTTATAATTATAATATTACAGAACATCCTGAAAACTGATAAGAATATTATAAACTAACACCCTATGCTTAACGCATTATAGCCTGACGGACTTGCTAGTCTCCCAGCTCCAATCAGTAATCATCATCAATTTCCTTAAAACATATTTGGCGAAACATTCGCCCTCTCCCATAATACAGGATGAAGCAGAATGATTTCCCTAGTTTAAAAAAATCACTGAAGAGTGCGCTGGCAAAGCAAAGGGGATTAAGAGTAGTTGCGTTAGCTAAGAAAAATAACGCCCTTTTCAACAATTACCATTCAGTGGTCTGGTAGGTATCGAGGCTTTGTTGTAGAAACATACTTTAAAAACAATGATAGTGTGGTGGCGGCGCAGGGGCCTTTTAGTGGGCGGTTTGGTTTGGCTCGTCAAGACAGGGTTCCTGATGCAAGAACCATTAGGAAATGGATAACCAGTGTACGTACGACAGTATCTGCACTTTCTAGAAAACCAGCTGGGCGACCTAAAAGTGTGCGGACACGTGAAAACATCGTGGCAGTGAGAGCGTCCACTGATCAGTCTCAATCGCGCTGTGCGCGGAAAAATGCTGCTGCTTTTGGAATATCGTTCCGAATGGTAAGGCGAATTTTACACTCTAACCTTCACTTACACCCCTACAAGATAATGGTTGTTCAAGAATTGAGTTCAAAAGACTGGGTGGAACGTAAAGATACTTGCAATGCAATCTTAACCTCTGAGCAACCCGACACTATTCTGTGGTCTAGTGATGAAGCGCATTTTCATCTCTCCGGCTCAGTAAATAAGCAAACGTTTCGTTGCTTGGCGACTGATAACCCTCGCAATTATTACCCAAGACTTCTTCATAGCTACAAAGTGACAGTTCGGTGCGTTTTGTCCGCCATAGGCATTATTGGGCATTATCTTTTGAATCTAGAGGTTCAACTGTTACTGTGAACTCTGTGCGCTATTGTGAGATCCTGGAGAACGTTTTACTCCCCAAAATGGTAGAGTATGGTAAGAAATATTATACAGAAGCCTTTTGATTTCAACAGGATGGTGCCACGGCTCTTACCGCCCATCTTCCACGCCGAATCCTGAAAGAACAATTTCCCGACCGTCTTATCTCGGTACGAGGGGATGTTCCATGGCTCCCTCATTTCCCGTAATTGGACCCATGTGATTTTTTCTTTCGAGATATTTAAAAGCTAAGATTGACAAAATTTGACCAAGGACCTCGGAAGCTCTTAAGGAGGCAATTAGAGATGTCATCGCTGGAATAACGTAAGATATGATGAGAAGAGTTTTCGAAAACATTTTTGAACGACTCAACACGTGTATCGTTCACCAAAATCGTCACCTGGATTGAATAATTTTTAAATCCTAATGAAAATTAAATGACATTGGATGTAGTTATCAGAAATTAAAATCTTTTTTTTTATTATCTTGGTTGATTTGTTTACAATTCACTTGTCAAATCAGGGAGTACCTTAGTACCTTATTAAAACGAGCGTTCGATAACTTGTCAGGCAGTTCCTAGAGAACCCCCGGAGCAGCCACACCCCTCTTGGAAGCCCTTCGGAGATTCATGTTTTGCGGACGAACAAGACCTAATCCCCGTAAAGGAGCGCCGCGACATCCCTCCTTCCATTCCTCAAAACAACTTAATGAATCCAATCTCAACTCAAAATAACTCAAATTTCACATAAACGATACTCCACTTCAAAAACCTCGGAGAAAACTCGAAATTTGAGGAGTCAACTAAGGAGAGAGAGAGGGGGGGGGGAAGTAGTCATCTTGCTCAAATGCGTCGCCACCGTCAGCTGGTGCCCCCGCCACACATTCACCCCCTCCCTTGTGTCACCCACCCCTCCCACCTCAGTGCGTACCCTCTCCATTGCCCTTGTCCCCCACTGACCCTGGTCTCACCCTTTCCACCCTTTACCCCAAACTCCACTATTTTCATAAACACAGTTTTCCCGCGACGCAATTGTTTTATTTTCAACGTTTTTTGTCACCATCATGAAAAGGTGATATCCTAAAAAGTGGTCCGCAGGGCGGCCACTTAATTACCCCGTTGAATGTTGACCTTAATTATTGTTATTCCTGCATGCACCAAATGCCATAACAAACGCCTGGAGTTGAACGTGGAGCACAGTTTAAATATTCAAACACTAGACGCACTGTTAAATACACACACTGAAGTTTCACAAAGTTGTATTATCTTTACGCCGTTAAGATGCAACTTATCAAAACTAAGGATTGGCGGGCAACTTCGTGTTAACGAACAGAGTTTGGTCTTGAAGGCGTAATTCCGTGACGCAATAAAGATATACCACTTTATTTAATGCATCTGTAAACACCATCCAGAGGTAAACCAATCGGCTAACATTTCATCACTTCGTAAATATTGACATTGAATAGCATTTGCAAGTTGATACCATTTGTCTTGATTTTGAAAAAGCCTTCGACTGAGTTTATCATTTAGTACTACAACGGAAACTTGAAACATTAGACATATTTGGCACTATTTCAAAATGGCTAGATTGCTACTTACCTGACAGAAGATTAAACATTAAAATTAACAAGGCTGTATCTTACTTTTTGACACCGACCTAAGGTGTGCCTCAGAGTTCCCATTCCTCGGATCCCTTTTATTTTTATTTGTAAAGATTATTCCGTTATTCTTCCTGTTCGATGTTAATTACATGCAGGTGATATTCCGATTTTTAAGTTATTGATTCAATTGATGATTCCTATTTTTTCAAAGGTTGTTACCGAAGATTAAGTGTGTTGCCTGCTACGACAATACTATTGAAATTTAACAGCCAAGAAGAGCGGTAGAGGAGAGCTCTGCTCACCGGAACGGCCAACATTTGCGCACCGCCCCACACTTATTCGGAAATATCTTAGATTTGAATACAAAGAGAGCTATGTCATTGCTCAGTTCAGGTTCAAGTCTCCTCTCAATTTTTAATGCATCCTGGACAATCATACTTTGCAAAAATATAAAATCATTTAGATTCTAACGTGGTGCTTAATCGTACCCTCAATTTCAATAATCACATTGAAATAATAACTAGGAGTTGTGTACCATTCCATCACTCGGAGAAGAAGTATTTACTGGGCTTTGTAGGTGGACCAACGGTCATACCACGAAATTGCACATATAAATATACAATATATTTCCCTACACACTATCGGTGCCATATGCAGAGCCCGCGACCATCTGGTTGAGTGCATACACCACAGAGATATTCGATTAGGCCCCAGAATCCGACTTTGAGTCATTTCCTGGCTGTATGGAATCACTTCCAATCAACAGACGTCAATTTTAAAATATATTTCATACTTGGGAGATTCCACTTCATATTAGATTACATATAATTTAACTCCCTCCCCCGGTACCTCCCATTACTATTACAGTGTGGACCGGGTGTGGCAATATAACTTCCTTTTTCTGAAAATGTTTTGCTTTTGAAAAAAAGAAGTTATGTTGCCTCACCCTGTATATTTTATAAATCTAGGACACTGGATGATACCATTCATGCGTTGAAGCACCTTTTGTGTTTATAAATAAATTGCAAAGGGTTACTTGGTATTCTAACCAAGACAAACACGAAAAAAAATATCCCATTTGGTTCTCCCAACTCGAAGAGAGCAGGAATCGCGCATGATACCTCTAAAAGGCCTCTGCCTAATGAACATACCCCGCACACCACCTTCAGTGACCTACGTCTTTATTCTAAATTTCTCATATTTCGTGATTATGAGTAGTATATATACAGGGTCGATTATCATATCTCATGTCCAACCCTATCTAACGCATTCTGGTCTTTTGTCAATCACCGCCGTGATAGCTCACGGACTCCATAAGTAGTTTCCTATAAATACTGTATGTCAATGCTGTGGGACCAGATAGCTCACGTTTATTTCTCAATTTCTTTTCAAACACCTCTTACGCATCCATTCAATCTCCCAACCCACCCGTCATCACTCCCTTTCTCCTTACCAATCTAACCAATCAATTCCCAAACCTTAGGGTTGATCGATCTTCTGTCGGTTTCTGAACGCCTCTGTAAAATTCCCTTCCGTATTTCTCCTGGCCTCGATGCCCTACGTATATTCGGGCCTCTCTAATCTGACATGGCCCAATTCGTACGCAATTTCTCCCGCTAAGATCCGTTCAGATTGCAATTCAATCCCTGCGTTTCTCCAGGAACTTTCCCTCTAAATGGATACCGCCAATGCTTTCCCCATTCATAAAGCTTACCTAAAAACTGGCAGAGCATAATAGTGTCCCATCTCCTTGCAATACGTTCTTCCTTTTCTATGAGAGGATTAACTTAAATTGCTTCAATTTTTCCAGGTTTTCTTTTCTGTCTAGCAATAATGATTTCCTTCCTGGTCGATCATGTGTGACAAACTGAGCAGTCTTTCAACACCACGCTCTGAATTCCATTAAGAACTCGAATAGCTTGATGCCATAAACATATATACAAAGCTTCCGACTCTCTCAACCACTGCCTCTTCCTTCATAAATTCGTAGGCGTTTTCTCATCCGTGGACATTTCCAGAACTTCTTGCTCCAGACCCAAGCTGACTTAGTCAAAAAATCCAGCGTGTAACATTGTCTTTAGCGTGTCATCCACTGAATCGTCTGTGACGACAGGTGCTCCTCAGGGCAGCGTCATGGGACCATATCTTTTTAATCTTTCATAGATGACCTAACCACCCTATCTCTTCCCTTCCAATCTCACTTCCTGCTTTATGCTGACGACTGCAAGATATTCATACAAATGCGTAGTCCTTCAGAATTTTATGATCTTCAGGACGCTCTAAATAGCATCTCAGAATGGTACAATTTCTGTAAACCCAAACTCAACCCTGGTAAGCCTACTGTTATTATGTCTCTTTTCAAAATCCCCTCTAATCTTCAACTACTATATTAATTCCATGCCATTGAAATACGGATCGTCATTTAAAGATCTCGACGAATTAGCAGTTGGTATACTTAATTTTTCTTACAATATCCCAGCATTCCCATAAATCCGTATTTCCTAGACATCCTCTACCGCTTATGGAAATCAGAGATCCCTGTACATTAAATGATATTATTTATATATTACGTTATTTTTCCATTTAGTTCGATTTCCTCTCCTTCTAATCTAATTAAGCTCTATTTAGTCCAAAAACTCTTAACAGGGTTTTGAATGTTTTTCCTAAAACAGCACAACACACAGGCCCTGATTTTCGTAAGATGTCCACTATTGCAAATTACAGGCTTAAAAGATGAGAAAACAAAAAATAATTTATTTACAATGTCATTAACTCAATCATTGACAGCCTTTAATTGCTTTCTCGGATTTATTCCGGAATACAATCACTTCATACTCATAGCCAATCATTAATCTATGTGTTCGTTCCACGAATGCCTCTCGCTAACGGCTCTATTCTCCTCCTATTCTTTTTTCTCCTTCATCTACTTCCTAATAGTATTAACCCTCTCTTTTTGCGCCTAGTCATAGATGGAGTTACTTAAAATGCAGTCGAAGTTACTTCAGGTGTTCCCCAGGGAAGTGTCATCGGATCTCTTTTATTCCTCCTTTACGTTTTAAGTTAACGATACTGACTCCGAAGTCACTAGTAAGATACGTTTATTTGCCGATGATGCAGTGGTTTACCGTGATGTCCGTGATCCTGAGGACACAGCAGCTTTGTCAGATGACCTTAATGCTATAAAACGCTGGTGCAACACTTGAAAATTAGAGTTAAAGTTAAAAAAAGTGCGCAGTGATAAATGTTTGGAAAGAGAGCAATTCTCTCCCGAACGTCTACTGCATTGGGAACACCGAAATGGATTGCGTAGACTCGATTAAATACCTAGGCGTTACCCTCACTCACGACCTCTCCTGGGTGAAACACATACGAGGAAAATGTGGACGAGCTTAAAAAAAATGAGGATTTATTATTCGAATACTTGGTAAATTTGATGAAAAGTACTAAGAGAAATGTTATCTGTCGTTGTTTAGGCCTCATTTACAATATGCTGCAAGTAGTATATGGCATCCTCACGAATTTGGAATGATTGCCGAATTGAATCGCATGCAGCGTAGAGGAGCTAGATCGCGTGCAGCTTAGAGGAGCTAGATTGGTAAGACGTTGTTACGATAAACTGAGGGGCGTATGAAAATTATCAGAAGAACTATACTGGGAACCACACAGGGAGCAAAGGTTAAATTACAGGTTAAATCTCTTTTCCTAAGAAGGATGTCTGCTTGGCGAAGATGTTAAAATTGCATTATTAGCAGAGTCATCCGGTTTGGACGAATTTATAATGATGAAAGAAGATACTTTGCTTTTCCAAATTAGGTCAGGGCTTGAAGATGTTACGCTGTGAAGAAACCTAAGCCGTAAACAAAACTTTTAAAATGGAGAAGCAAAGTATCATCTTTTATCATTAAAGATTTCCACCATGTCTCACCAGAAACTGTTATTTATAGAATTTATAAGCTCTTTCATAACTATTTTTCGCAACAGCAACTTCCCAATAATATAAGCTACGTGTATTTCTATAGGGGCAATTGTCTATTAATCCATTGTCTAATCCTCAATGATTATGTCCTGAAAGCGTTTACTAAACGTAAACCAATGGTTCGTTTCTGCTTTCGTGAATATCCCTAACAACTATGAACACTCCTCCTCCTCCAAGCCTAGTTTCTCTACCCATTCTGAAAATTCTAAAGTCTCTTGGAACCAGTGTACCTGGACACGGGTCTTCACATGTAAAGGAAACAAACGACCATTATTGACTTCCAATTCATTTCTTCGAGTCAAGTGATAGCAGCGGACACAGCAGCCTCTCTTGCCGCCCCACCTTTAATCGACCATGGAGAAGGGTGAGGCCGCCGCCGCCACCATCTCCCGTTTCCGGGAGGGAAGCGCCACCTCTGACCCTTTGATGAGTCAGAGGTCACTCCTCACCTTGCATAGTCAACTGAGACCGTAGGGCAGTTACAAGTCTTATCAATTCTACCAATACTTGCTCGCAGAAAAGACCATAGGAGTCATGGTTAAGGGTCGCCTGTGCGTACATGCCAGAGTTAAGCGAAGAACTAATCGGCCAATAGAAAGAGGTGAAGACGAAACCATCTAGCACATTGAGTACGTCGACCAGGAAACTTATAATTGTTAATACTGGTAGTTCAAAATTAAAAATATTTTTCCCATTCTTCTTCTTGCCGAAATTTGGCTCGTGGTAATCTTTCTGGTTTGTTGATGCACGATAATATCGGAAAGGTGGTGATTCAAAATGCTTGCTTTCGAAATGAGATTGGTGAATAAATTGATGGCAGTTGAAGGGGGGGCGGGAGAGAGAGGATTCGTGACATTGCGACTCCAGAGCTTCGGGTCGAGCCAGGGCCGTGGAATGCAGAATACGCGTCGATGCCAAATCCTAGGAAGTTATAGAACGAGCTTCACGCCATCTATTGACTGAAATCTCAGGCACTCCACTGGCACCGACGACGGGAGGTAGGAGGAGAGAATTCTTCCTTTGGGCCTTCCCCGGACTTCTTCTGCCCTAGGGCACCTTCCTCACCTCCACCCTCTCAGGGGCCTCCGTCCCAAACCTCCACGCCCCTGAAGCAACACCCAATCCCTTCCTTGTCGCCCACATACGAATGTACCTCAATGCCCCGGGAAAAATACTTTGCAACTGAAGATGTCCATATGATAACACCGATTGCGCAGTTTTATAATTAGTTTCGTGAAATTCACAAAGCTGTTATTCAATCTTCAAGATTAGAGTTTACAAAAATTAAACCTGTAACCGTTGGCAATGGTCTTAATTAAGGTCACTGCACCAGGTGTTAATTTCGTGGAATGGGGGCATTCAGCAGGTGATAATTGGTGGTGATTTCACTGAATACGGAATAAAATCGATGATAAATGAAGGGTGAGGTATGCCTGCAGAATCGTCGCATGAGTACTCAAAATTGCAAGAAATGTTTTCTCCCTAGTAAACACTGTATTTTATGAGTGACTCTTTAAATGACTGCTGGCACCTCGAGCTTTGCTACGTATTCTGTACATAGTATAATGATGGGGATAAGTGAATGCTATCCTCTACACATTTTATTAGATATTTACCGGGAAAATTACAAACATATAGGGATATACGTGCACTGTAACTGAATGACGAAAGACAAGTTTTACAAATGGTTTTTGATAAATATTAGATAAATTTACCCAATGAGGCCTAAATGGACAGAACAATTAGTACAATGAATTAAATTATTTTTTTATGCGGACTAAGTATATTATTTCACATAATTGAGAAAAAGTAATTTCTTATGCCTCATAGTTGTCCTTAGATCCGAGTAAGGTAAGTCGTCAACATTACCGCAAATGGATATCCTTCCACTAAGCCACGTGCTCGCCACTGCGCACTCGTGAATTGTAGTCTTCAGCGGTGGGCGATCAGTCGGCGGACACTCTTCTCGACCTCCAAACCCAGAAGAAACTGGAGGAGTAGCGCACCTAGATTGTGAGACGAAATAGCTTGGCAATCACTCACGGAGGCTAAATTGTAGTTTATACACATATTTAGCATAAATTGGATGCTACATCTACATAAATACCACGTGATCCACCAAAAATAAGTATGGCAGGGGGGTCCCCATAGCAATGATGTTGAAAATGTATTATTAGCCTCATCCTACTAGAGATCAGAATAACTCAACTGCCGCGCTGAGGGTGCAAAAGTATTTTTTTAACTCTATGTAGCTTTGTACGTAAGTAGCCGCAAGCCCTCCTGCGGCTTCTGTATATTGTTTATATGTAGATCGCATGTAGTATGATGTCAATATTTTATACAATATTCATTGTTACTAGCGCCTCGTATGGCATGTTCACACAAACTTGAATTTAGAATTATCTCTTGTGTTTGAAATAAATTTACAGATTTTTGGTAACTAATAATTGATCGAAACCTAATTTTTGATGTTCATGAAATGACCCCCTGCCACACACCCACACCGGTGGGGGTTCGAATGGTGCGTGCCAAATGGGGAGGCCGAGAGATCGCCTCGCTGCGGAGTGGGCTATCACCACGCGGAGAGCACCATGAGTGGTCGCCCGTGGTGCCCTCGGTGAACTTCAATTAAGTCGCTGAGCCCCCGACCTCTCTCGTGCCGCCCGGGACCACAACCAATTATTTATGGTGCGGGCATGCATCATGCACTCGTGCATTTCATTCACAGTACTCATTATTTCGAAGGGCGAACCCCTTCTAAGAACGAAGCTTCATCGCCATATTTTTCGGCTGTACTCCTACGCGATTCCCTGCATGCCACCACTAGGGTATGTGGCAGAGGGTGATTATACACCAGGTAGGCAGGAAAATAACTCAAGTTATCTGAGATAAAGCCAAAATCTACTTTGCCAAAAGCTACTTAGAATGACAAATGGAAAATCATGTTCCTTCCCTCCGTTCGGTCGAATCCAGTTACTCCAAGATCCCTCATTGGTTGAATTGAAAATGTCCTGCGCAGACAGAAAGGGAGTCGGGCACTCTATCAGACGATGGATGCACGCCGATTGGACGTCGTGAGGCGCCGGAGGGCCAATCGCGGACTTTGACGGATTAATTTCCAAACTTAGGTGAGATATAAAGACTGACCCCAGCATGAACGGACCGTAACGAGATGAGGCAAGAGGGGCCGTCGAGGGAAGAAACCTGGATTTGACGCAGAGCATTCCACGTGTTCGCCATTTGATGGAAAGTAAAATTATTGACAAATCGGTAGTGAACATTGGGTTGCTTAGAGTTTGGAAAACAATTAGATGTATTGACATCAATTCCGAGAATTCCATGAAGAAATGCACCGTCACAAAAAGTCCCGATGTTTCATCGAACGAGACGAAACATCTCAGACGGCAGAAGTCTTGACTCACGAGTAGTCGTGTCAAAAACATCAATTCCATTCACGTGAAGTCAAACCGTTCTTCATACCCTCACGAGGTTTTCGCTCTATTGCTCTAGCTCCATAATTCATAAAGGTGTGACCACATGTTATCCTGTCATTTGTATTTTACATTGAATCAGCCGTTACCACCTCATTACGGCAGCATTAAAGTCCTTGTGTCCGCATCGTGGTTACGGCAAAGGAAGGCGGAGGGAAAGAGAAATGTTTCTGTGAGACGGAATGGGCCGTCGTCAATCACTCACGGTTAGTTCGCCCGTGCACTATTGCGGACGCGGCTGAGGAATGGACCAGGGGGAGGGGAGAGAGAGGAATGGACCGGGGGGGGGTAGGAGAGAGAGAGAGGAATGATGGACTAGGGGGGGGAGAGAGAGAGGAATGGACCGGGGGGGAGTGAGGAATGCCCCAAGGGGGTGGGGGGACACCGTCTGCGTGGCGCGGCCCTCAGTGTTGTTGTTGCTATTAGCAATATTATTATTTTTCCCTCGCAACCTTTAGGACCACCCAAGTCCAGGGCAGCGGGGAGTCGGCGCGAGAGGAAGAAGCCACTCACTCTTGGCCCGACTTCTTAAAAGGATCCACCCCCTCCCCCCGTGTTTTCCCACACGTCAAACGGGAGCGACGGGGGAGGGGGTGGAGTAAGAGGGTGGGTGGTGGGAAGAGGAGGGGATGATGAGCAGCCCCCCCCCACCCGCCCACATGGGGCTCTCTCTCGGTAGTCTCTTCCATTCTTTCCCCTCCAAGCGAGCATTCTGTAAGATTTACATCGTTGCGACCTCCGTCCCTCCAAAACGAGACGGAATATTTTTGAAAGTGCGATCGAGTGTTGGGGCGACGACGTTTCGGGCTAGCACCTCTACCTTTTGGGCCCGCGAGAGGCCGTTCACCTCCTCCCTCCCTTCGGTTTAACGTGAACGGAGGTTCGCACTCGCAAGAAAGGCGAGACTTACAAAAATGCACGCGCGGGCGAAGATTGCTATTTTACGATTAAAAAAACCATCGATCGGCCAAGTGACCGGCACTTCGTTGCCACGGACAGCTTTTTCTCTAAAATGAAAGCAATAAACAAGATGAAACTAAATGTCTCCTTTCTTACTTACTTTATTTCTTACTAAATATCTCCTTACTTAAAATATCGCCGTTCCCTCGATGCTCGAGGGAAAGGATACGTATATCTTTAGGTGGTCGAAGGGCGATCAACGGTCCCCAGGGGGGCTCGTCCCCCGCACGCACCCGATGGGACGAGAGCGATGCGCAGCGGCGGCCGCCGCCCCCCCCCCCCCCGCTACCTGGGGTCCACGTCCCCACCGCCGCAGCAGAGTACGGGGGGAGGGGGAGGGGGACGAGCGTGGAGGACCTCATTCGCTGATCGATTTCTCGCGGTCTCCCGTAGTGTCGCTTCCAGGGCGTGGTGGTGCGCGCACCCCATTTCACACGCAAATGCAACGGGCATCACCCGAGCACCACCACGAGAGAGAGAGAGTTTCATTCGGAGGGATTCGAATCGCCATCCTTCCCGCTCACCCCTCGATTCGGAACCCGGATATGTTCGAGCACGCGGTGCAAGCTGCCGCACCTTAGACAAACAACCGAAATGGATCCAGTACTTTTATTATTATACACATATCACTTGTATGTTTTAAACCAAATCAACATTCATTGAGGTCATATTCTCCGAAAGAAGTGACATCACATCCAAGACCAGTTAAAATAAATTAATCTCTAGCTGTTAATGGCAACCCAATGCGAATAGCATCCATGGCAGCGGCGGATCCAACACCTCTCAAGGTGCTGCCATTGTTCAATTCTAACGCAAATGATTTCATCTACATCTACATAATACCGCGAAAGCCACCGCAAGGGCGTGTGGCGGGGAGTGTTAGGTCACCACCCGTAAAAAGGAACAAAAACACATGCAAAATCAACATATACAAGCAAAATTATACCCACAGTGACGTATACATTCATGCAAAAATCCTTTCATTCTACACGGATTCAAATAAATACACTAACATCTAACAAATAATTGTAACTTAGGATGCAGTAAGAAAATTATCCAATAACGTGCAAGCTAGAATTTGATAAGTAGGAAAGCGAAATTACACTACCACACGGACATGCAACATACAACGGTCTCCTCCCCAAGGACACAGAGAACGTGACCCAAAGCTGTAGGTAGTGGGAGGGTCCCCCCACGGAGAGAGACGAGGGATGTAAGGGGAAACTTAAAAACAGAAAAGGCAGAGAAAGCAATACTGTAAAGGGCGCTATATTATGTGTTGGCATTCTAATGAGGTCATGCGGAAAGAAAGGGTTTTGAGAACAAAACACACGAGGTTAGTGAAAGTGTATGCAATTGAGTAGACGTAATTTTTCCCTAGACGCTGAGGGTTTCAATTTCATCATGATCTATTTCCGTGCAGTATTATTGGAAAACCATGACAACTACTCGTAATCTCGCTGATTTAGGGATCACAGCGCACCATATGGGAGATAATTTTATGCTCATCTACATCCACACCAATACTCTGCGAGCCACCAGAAAGGTGTGTGGCAGGGGGTGCTGCAACAGGAGGAAAGGTTAAGGGATGAAGGAGTTGGGGTTTTTCAAATGGGTGGGGGGTATATTTAACCACCTGCAGTCCCTACCTTGTAGGTTAATATTTATTGTGTCGAACTGACTCCTGAGGGATTTCAACTACAAGCATTCTGGTCTCTTATCGTTCTTGGAAAAAATGACATTTTAAACCTGTCAGTCTTGTAGTCTATCTCTCTAATCTTGTATCCGTGACCCCTCCGGCCGTAATACTTTGGGGTTCGTATTATGTTCTTCATGTCATCGGGAAAGGACTCATCTTTAAATGTTTTTAATAAGTTTAATCCATGTTGTAAACGCCACTGTGTAAGGGAATCCCAACCTAAATTTTCTAGCAAAGTAGTTATGCAACTGCGTTGGTCATAACTATGTTTAACAAATCTAACCCCCCTCCGCTGAACTTGATCTAATTCCAAAATCAAATTTATCTTTTGAGGCTCCCACATGGCAGCAGGGGCCTGACTAAGGCAAGAAAACATCGTTCCTTCACTTTTTTGTCGCATTTACCTAGCACTTTTTCACAAATCCCAATTTTTTATTAGCACGACCGCATATTTCTCTAATGGGTTTTCCCAATGACAGATCGTGTGTAATTGTTACACCCAAGTATTTAAAGGAATCTACCCTCGCGATTTCGGTTTGTCTCACTTTGTAACTATAAGGGAGGGAATCACTCATTCCCCAAAAAGGTATCACTACGCATTTTTAAAAATGTAATTCCAATTGCCATGTTACGCGCCAATAATGAATTGCATCTAGGTCGTTAGCTAACGTGACTCTGTCTTCGTGACTTCGAATGTCCCCATAAATTACTGCATCGTCGGCGAAAAGACGGAGCATGCTATTAACCACGGTACTGAGGTGATTTATATAAATAAGGAATAGGAGGGGGCCTATGACACTTCCTTGTGGTACACCCGACATGACTCACTGGTGTCGTCAGCAGGTACTCGATATTAATGCGGAGGCATATGAGTAATACTCATTTCGAATTTGATTAGAGCCAAAAATAATTCCGAAAGGTGGGAAAGATCACCCCTCACTTGGGTCCGTCCCAGTTCCACGGTCCGATTTCGAAAGGGCAACGAGGGATAGGGGATGGGTCCGCTGAAATATTTAAACTTGAAATTGTTTCTACGTTTCAGGAAAGGAGTTCTCAAACTGCTCGAGCCTCCGAAATGTATGAAATGGAAAAAAATAAGCTCGATACTGAATGATAGCACAGGCCAACAGTGGTTTTGGTGCCGGAGCTTTTAATGATGATTTAAAGAACAATTGGGGTGCTGCATCCAATTATGACACTAGTTTTTTCCTATCAGCTATAGTTTTCAAGATATAGATACGTTGTTACTTACGTAAAAAAATCTTCTACATGATGATATGGGAATATTGTATTAATAATAAAACCCACTAAATATAAAAACTTGATTTATTTCTAGGGCTGTTAAATCACCCACAAACACAACAGAATTTTACAATACAATTGAACACAAATACTAAAATTTTTTACTGTAATAAAACAAATTGAAAAGAAAAAAATACATAAAAACATCACTCAACACATCGGAAGCTTCTTTTGCGCGATTTTCTTGAGTGCACTTTGTTCAAACAGTCTCGTTTTAAGCACCAGCAGTAATCTGCCATCATATGGTTATCCCATCTTCCTTGGTAGCGAGCTTCCATTGTTTTTATATCCTGGTGAAATCTTTCACCTTGTTCTTCACTTGTTTCTCCTAAATTTCCAAGAAAATTGTCCAAGTGAATGTGTAGGTAGTGAACTTTTGTGCTCATATTACATCCAAGTGATTTGAAGTTACTGAGCACAATGTTTACCAGCTCAATATAATTTTCCCTTATGTGATTTCCTAGAAAATTTTTTATGACCTCAACAAATGACATCCAACTAATTTTTTTCAATCTCATTCATTGACTCGACAAAAGCAGGATCCTTTGTAAGTTGTCTGATTTGTGGCCCCTCAAAAATACCAGCTTTAAGTTTTTCAATACTTATATGGGGCATCTTTAGTCTTAAGTAGCCGAAGCATGGTCCAACCTTGTCAAGAGTCTTTACAAATTGCTTCATTAGGCCTAGTTTAATATGTAGAGGCGGTAAGATGATTTTCTCTCTTTCAACTAAAGATTCAGCAATGATGTTTTCTTTCCCAACAACCAAGTTTTCTCACTTAGGCCACTCCTTAATCCAGTGGTTTTGTCTGTCCCTGCTATCCCAGAGGCACAAGAAACAAGGATATTTCGTGTAGCCACTTTGCTGCCCAAGAAGAAAGTTCACCATTTTTAAATATACACAAATCACCCAGCGATGTTCCTGGTATTTTATCTTCTGTAAGACCAATGTTATTGTATCGTATTCTTCTTTCATTTTAGTTGAATGAGCGATTGGTATTGCGCCAAACCTGTTACCATTGTGAAGAAGTACACATTTTAAACTACGCTTGGAGCTATCAATAAACAAACGCCAATCACTAGCATCATATTGTGATAGTAGTCCCATTTTTTCCAAAAGACCCTTAACGTCTAAACAAAATGTAAGATTGTCTTCTTGAGTAAAGAAGGGTAGCATATCCTTTTCCCTTGTGCGATAAAAACTTATTTTTGGACCGGGTTGCAGTAAATTCTTTTCATGCAGTCTTGATGTTAGTAGTTCGGATACCTTATGAACTAATTTCGCCATCTTTTACCGAAGTCGATACAAACGATTTTTGTTTTTTAATCTCATTGGCCTACAATATAGAAATATACATAAAACTTATTGACAGTTTATTGAAAATAAAAGGAACACCGCAGAGTGGTTATAAATGAGTATATTTATAGATTTATTTAACTTTGAAAATTATTTTCCGGAATATATCAAATATTAAAACAACTAATCGTAAGATGTGCCATATCTAAAAAAGTAGAGCTGTTAAATAAAAATGGATTTCATATTTGGATTCAGCTCTTCAAATATAGTTAAAATCATCACAAAGATTTCCGGCACCAAAAAAAATTTTTTTGTAGGCCTGTGTAATAATTGAAAGAGACTTTTTCAAGGAATACTTGTCCTTTTCTCTGCTAAGGAGATGATAGGAGTTGCAGGCAGCAAACGCAGGAGCACGCAGCAGGGGAGTACATTCGGAAGTGGATTTCAAACTCGTTCGGACCCTCGGGAGCTGTTCAGATTGATATGACGCCAAGCGCGGTCATCCACTCGTTTTGAGCGTCGAAGGACGCCCCAGACCAACCGCCGAGGGCCAGGGAAGAGCCCGGGGATGCTTTGCGGCAACCCGTAGCGTCGTCGCATCGTTTCCCGAGGGAAAGCACTGCTGGGTGACGAGGTCACCGAGCGCTTTCCCCTTCAGCTCTCGGTGTGCCGGAGGAAGGTGGTGGTCCGCGCATCGCGGTGCCTCAAGAGAGAAAGAGGCTCCCCTCATCGAGGCCGGGGGCAGCCAAACACTGGTGCCCCCCTCGTGGTAACCGGAGGTGGAGGAGGAGGGGGCGGAGGTGACTACAGTCGCCAGAATACCAATATCGTGCCTCGGGGACATCTCGTCGCCGGCCCCTGTTTACTTTCAATAAGGCGAACGCACGAGGGAGCGGGCGGGGCGAACCCGCGTCGCGGCGGCATCGCCAGCATGCGACGTGCGTCCGTATTAGGTAAAATGAATTCCATGGGCATTTCTCCAGAGAGCAGATATTGGAGCAAAATACGAGACGGGCAAACGTAAAAAAAACCCCGTGGATGAAAAAGCAATAACAATCTAATCAGTGCTAACAGAAACATATAAAAAACCATAAAATAGAAGGTTGGTTGAGAATGGCGGACGAGAGTCCGGACGGGCTGTGGTAGGAAAAGGAGTAAGGCAGGGTTACCCATTATCACCGCTAATGCTCAATGTATATGTAGAGGAAATGATTAAAGAGGTATTAGAAGCAGTGAATATATGTATGAAAGTAGGAGGGAAATGCGTATAATCAGCTGGGTTTGTTGATGAACAAATTTTAGTTTGTCAGTCAGCCAAGAGGTTGCAAGCATTGCTGAGTGAATTAGAGGTTCAGTGCGATAGATATGGGGTGAGAATCAATATTGATAAAACAAAGGTTATGCGATTTTCCAGAAAGAAAAAGTCCAAGCTAAACATTAAAATAGGAAGGGAAAAAATAGAGCAGGTAGAACAGTTTACATATCTCGGAAGTGTTTGGGACCAACACGGTAAAAGTCGAAGGAGGAGATATAAGAAGAAGAATTGCACAGTCAAAGAAGCATTTGCAAGGAGGATGGAATAGATGACAAAGACGTTGAATAAAGAAGTAAGGCTGACAGCCCCTCTAGTAAACATTTTTTGCGGAGAGTTTTTCCGTAAGGCTTGAAAACTTGGCTGTTGATGCAAGATGATAGGCGTAGGTTGGAGGCTTTTGAAACGTGGTTGCGGAGAAGGATGGAGAAGGTGAAGTGGACCGAAAGGAAAACAAATGAAGTGCTGGGTATGGTGGGCGAGGAGAGGGGATTGCTGGGAGAAGTCATAAGGAGGCAGGAAAGGTGGATACGGAGCATTTTGATTGACTGAAAGCAAAAGGCAGATGGAAGATGTAGACACAGGAGACCGCTCAGACGAGTCTTGGGGAGGGCAGTCGCGATTGGGGCCGCCCCTCGTGCGCCCCAGGGGCTCCGTCGCATTCGGGCCAATCGCGACTTGAGTGGCAGACGACGAAGGGCCCCGGGGTGCCGATATGCGGAGAGCCAATTACGAATGATACGACTTCTGATCACTCTGAATTCAAATTGCATCCTTCAAAGAGGTATTTTACTATATTTATTTAACACTCAGCCGTACTCTTTTACATATTATTTAGCAATGCCACTAATATTCGTCCTAAAGGAATTTACACAACAAGGCTACAGAGGACAACATTGCAGCACGTGACAATCATTGCAGTTTTACAGTTGTCGCCACATGAGAATGTGCAAAGAATACACTTGTATGAATGCTGCGTGGGGCGTCAATGGAGCTCCGACGATGCCTCTCCTCCGAACCAAATCGTCAAAACCGAACTGGAGATGGGATTACTGCCGTGGCTCACCCGGTTTGTCGGATCGGAACGATCGAGTACTTCAAATCCTTTTCACGGACTCCTTGTGATGAGTTGAACAATGTTCAATAACTGTGCTACGGTGGCCATTACTAACTTTCCATGCCTACTAAACAAAATAAAATCACTCGTTGCTAAAATGGATTTAAATAAAGGGATAATTTCACAGCCTGCCGAAGATTATTTCTTACATAGAAATTCCTTACAACGGGAAGAGCGTTACAATAGGAGCGCTGATACACCTTATTGAAGTACATTATCAAACCACGCCGAAGAATATTACACAGGAAATTATGCAAATCTTCCGCCTACAAGAACTACACGACCCGTGGTCGGCAAGAACGACAATGCGGCACGCCACGAAATTATTTAGGCTAATATAGTTGTCCCAGTGGTTGGTATATACCCACCTGCCTCCCTCGGCAAATAATGTCAACAAAAAATTGATAAAATCCATTGCATTTCCCACAATAACGGTCATATCCCCACACTCATGCATGAGACCATGTCATACAAAATATTAAGCAACTTGCCATCGCGGAAATAATTCCTCTCTCAGTGATACCAACTTAGATGTCAAATGATACTCACTTCAGATCGCAGATAATCCATCGCACGGATCATCCGACCTGATCTCCGTCCTCTTACCCCTCTCTCCCCACCCTCTTCGCCCCTTCCTTCCCCCCGTCATCTGCCAGCGATGTTTATCGAGCGGGAAAAATGGATTCGACCTACGCACGATATCTGGCGCGCGCGTGGAATTCACACTGAGTGTGCCGGCTGCTCATCGCCTGATGGTGCAGTGCTTGTTCGGCCAGACGCGCACCAATGCCACGGGACATATTTCAGAACGTAGAGACCACTTCGCCGTTTGCGAAACATTTGAAGGCCGTTTCCGACAAGAGATTTCAAAATGGAGGACATCTCGGAGCAGGCGGCAATTCACAAATTTGTTCATTAGTATCACTCTCACTCTTTTTGAAGAACAATCCTTCCCATAATCCGCTCCATCGATGTATTCTAACAATTTATCCCCAGAGGTAGAGGGAGGTAGCGACTATTCATTTCCACCCCCTCGCTTTCTCCTCAAAGGCGTACTTCATCTGCCTGACCAACCCCTACCTGCCTTTTACCTTTTTCCGCATCTCCTAACTCACATCCACCCCCACCCCAACCCCTCATATCACTTCGATGGTCGGGGAGATGACACACACACACTCATCCCCCAGACTCCATCCCCCCTCCCCTCCGTAAATGGCCACTCGTTTCCTCAACGGCGAGATCCATTCTCCCCTCTTCCCCCCCCCACGACCCCTTTGACTAACCCCATTACCATTTCCCCTTCCGGCATCCCCCCGAAAACCCTTTCCGCCCCTATCCTTGTCTTGAAGTATATTTCATTTGGAGATACAAATAATTTGCAGACGATGTCTCACTAAGATATGAACTGGTAGCGGTAAGTTCAGCGTATAAAGCCGTTGGAATCGAGCTGATCGGGATGTAATGAGAGTTACTTCACTGAAATACTGAAAGTCAACAGTTGTGACCAGGTGCTCCTCTTCTTTAATTTGTGAGATTGGGCCCCCCATGGTCGTGTGTCGTGGTCGACCCCATTCCCATTCCGTGGTCGATACTGTGGCTTTTATTCTATCCCATTTGAATTTTCGCATTTTTGAAAAAAAGATCTTCTCTAATTCCCGTTCATAAAATGTCCCTTAAATCAATTCGTTCTCTATAATTTTTAAAGTATAAACTTCAGGTTTATCGTCAATCATTTTCACTTCATTATCATTCGAATTTCGCAATTAAGAATATTTCTAAAACGCTCCACAAGCACTGCTTTGGTGCCTGGATTGTGGAATGATTGTGATAAAATTGATTCATTCTGTGGATAACTTTGAACTATTTCATTCTAAAACACCGCACCTTTCTCTGTCTTACATTTTTAATAGTTTCCTTTTTGACTTTTTAAACAATCGGTGACGTGGGCAACGGTTTCAGAACGACCCTCACAAGTCTACTACTGAGCGCGCGGCGGTGAGGGAGCACAAATAATCAAAACCATTATTCTCGTTTCTCGAGTGCCAGGCGTCGTTAATCCTGTTCATCACTAATCATCATTCACGCTGCCAACCTGTTATTTATTCCTTCGGAACTTTCTATGAAATAGTTTGCGAAGAGTGCATGCAGTTTGGAGCCAGGTTCGAACATAATTGTTTGAAATAGGAGAGAACAATTTCCACAACTTCCGAACGCCTGGACAGGAGAGTGGGTCGTGATGAAGGTTTATTAGTGTATCTTTTTCATAATTAAAAACAGCATTGTGTCCAGCTTTATACAACTTTGGTTTTCACAGTGCTTGTAATATTCTCTACGGCTATGGTCCTTCGTTCTGGCGTTGGTTAGCGCTCTTGAGACCTTCTATCCTCCGTCGAAGTGTACCATAGAATGAGATCGAGTTCACAGTTCATTGCCAACAAATTCGTTCGGAAAGCTAATTTCCAAGCCTCCCCTGATGGCTAGTTAGTTTTAGTTTTGTTGGGGAGGCGTCCGACAGCTAAGGTCATTTGCGCCATTAGGGATGGGTGGGAAAGGAAGGGTGGGTAACTTTTGAAGCATTGTCGGCAATCTCACAGATGACTGGATTGAGATCAGAGTTTGCTTCTGACAAATGCCGTACCTATAGCAGGCTTACAGCGAACCAGACACCGTAGATTTTCGATGTGCTAAGCTCTTTCGAAATGTTTTATGATTAAATTTACCATGGTATATTTTACGACGATTGGTCATTACTTCTTCAGAAAGTGAAGCATATTAATCTAAGTCAGGAAGTATTTCGGTCCGAAATCGGTAGATGTCAACTGTCGCCTGTTTGAAAATAACGAATAAATAACCGTGGTTTTTCTGAGTTGCATCCTCATTCATACGCCTCCTTGAGAAATCCCGGATTTTTAGGATGAACCCAGTAAATGATGATAAATGCCAAGTTTGTTTACGAGTCCCGGGATTTTTGCAATGCAAAATATATTGAGCATTTAATGATACATCAGGAGCGCCTTTTCTTGGGTGAAATAAATATTGTGTCACATGAACGACGGATTGCGGTTTCGGGAAACAGATTTACATCAACAAAACAAACGCTTTATGGCATAATGCCATCGATGACAACGAGACTGGCAATATTATTCCGAGGGGTAAATCTATCATAGTGGTAGATCTTACTTGCTTAGAGATACTAATGGAGGTTTTAAATTTCAAAAAAAAGGAGAACGATTCGGAATAACGCAATAGCGGGTCTCGAAAATTCACGTCGAATACATTCTCCAGGTACTTCCAAGAGTCGACCAATGAGAAACGACTTTCCTCCCTCCCGTGGTCCTGCAAACGGATGTTTCATACGTGAGTACATTTTATTACTAATTACTTCTTCCCCGGTCGTTAGCTTTTGTGAAGGCGAGATTCCCTCGCACGCTCGAACGTGCAACTCACCTGCCCGTTTCACTAAGTGAACATAGGAATACAGGGTTCGTCCGGAAAATAAGTGTCTTGACAAATAAGTCTTTTTTGACAAAAGGGGAGTCGTCCACTACGAATTTGTACCTGAACGACCAACTGTAAATGCTGCATTTTACGTCCAAGTGCTCGACAGGCTTCGAAAACGCGTCGCCCGCGTCCGGCCAGCGATCAAAAACATCTGGCGGCTGCATCACGGCAATGCGCCGCCTCACACCGCGCTTGTCGTGTCGGACTTCTTGGCCAAGCACGGAGTGGCAACGCTGCCGCACCCGCCCTACAGCCCGGACTTGGCACCACCGGACTTCTTTCTGTTCCCGAAGATAAAGAGGAGTTTGAAAGGAACGCGATACGGGACTTTGGACGCCGTCAAAGAGGCGTTGACGACGTGTCTTCGAGAGGTTCCCGATGATGCCTTCGCGGGAGCGTTCCAGGAATGGGAACGCCGCTGGAACAAGTGTATCGACTCACAAGGGTCCTATTTTGAGGAATATTAGCTTAAGATATGTAAAAGTGTAATAATTTTTTTTCCTGAGCTCAGTACACTTATTTTCCGGACGAACCCTGTACGAGAAAACCCACCCTTTGCGTTAAGGTTGGATAGCAAATTGGAAAATAAAGCGGAGTAGTAAGGTGTAATTAATAAATAAATTATTATTATTAGGTAATCTACCGGTTAAGGTAGGTTTTTGGATGGACACAACTATCAAACAAACATTTTGTGACTCCCCACCTAGCAAACTAATCTATATCAGGTCCCTCCTCATCTCGGTGTACTTCTTTCCTCCCTTCATCCCGTCCAACATCCCTATCCTGTTCCTACCCTTACCTCGCTTGCCCAACATTCTCCCCTCTATTACCCTCTTCAACATTCCACTACCGCTCAATACGCCTTTCATCCATTTTTCCTGCCTCCATAGGATTTCTCTCAACAAACCCCTCTCCTCACCCACCATTTCCAGTACTTCCTCATTTGTTTTCCTTTCGGTCCATTTCACCTTCTCCATTCTTCTCCACACCCACATTTCAAAAGCCTCCAATCTACGTCTATCCTCCTGCTTCAGTGACCACGTTTCCGCGCCGCACATAGCTACGCTCCATATCAGAGTTTTTACGAGTCTTGTCTTAACATCCCTACTCAACGTCCCCGTCATCAACTCCCTCCTCCTTGAGAAAGCCTCCTTGCCTAGCGCAATTCTTCTCCTTACGTCCCTACCACTTTGACCGTATTGGTCCGAAACACTTCCGAGATATGTAAACTGCTCTACCTGCTCTATTCTTTCCCCGCCTATTTTAATATTTAGCTTAGCCTTTTTCTTTCTGGAAAATCGCATAACCTTTGTTTTATTAATATTGATTCTCATCCCATATTTATCGCACTGAACCTCCAATTCACTCAACAATGCTTGCAACCCCTTGGCTGACTGAGCAACTAATGCTTGGTCATCAGCAAACCTAACCGATTTTACGAGTTCCCCTCCGACTTTCATTCCTACCTCCAGTTCTTCCCATGCCTCTTTAATCATTTCCTCTACATATACGTTGAACAGTACCGGTGACAATGGGCAACCCTGCCTTACACCTCTTCCTAACACTGCCCATCCAGACTCTCCGTTCCCCACTCGCACCTGAGCAGTCTGAGACATGTACAGGTTGCGGATCAGTCTCCTGTCCCTCCAATCCATTCCTATTTTCTGCAATACACGCATTAATTTTTCCCAATTCACTCTATCAAACGCTTTTTCGAAATCTACAAAACAGGCAAAAACGTCCTGATTGTATTCTATATTCCTCTCGACTATTTGCCTTACTCTCTATCCTTTTGTTGATGATCCTGAGAATAACTTTAGCTGCGTTGGATATCAAACTTATTGTTCTGTAATCCTCACATGACGAAGCCTTTGCCTTTTTTGGAATAGGAACTAACACCGATCTCACAAAATCTTCCGGCCAGATTCCTTCCTCATAGATACTACGAATCAGTCCATATATGGCCTTTTTCCCACCTTTCCCTAACCATTTCAACATTTCTACAGGAATATTGTCCACCCCCACAGCCTTATTTGCTTTCATCTCCTTTAATGCCCTTTCTATTTCATCGTCGAGTATGCCTGGACCTAAGCTATCTTCTTCTACGTCATGTTCCTTTTCTATGTCTAACCTTGTCGGCCTAAGTTCTTTACCATACAGTGTTTCTATATATTCCTTCCATCTCTCTTGGATTTTTCCTGGTTCAACTATTATCTTACCCCATTTATCTTTAACTGTTAGCACAGCTCTTGCCTTCTTACTTCCCGATAATAACTTAAACTTGCTGTATAGAGCACCAATTTCACCCTTCTTCTGTAAACTTTCCATATCCTCGCATTGCGTTTTCCACCATTCTTCTTTTGCTTTATTTGTGGCCCTTCTCAATTTATTGTTTAACTCTTTGTACTTCATTTTGCCTAACTCTGTGTTTACATTTTTCCATCTTCTTCTCTCATCCATCTTCGCAATCATCTCATCCGTTACCCATGGTTTCCTTATCCTTTTCCCGTTAACGGTTCCTATAGTGTCTTTAGCGGCTTCCAATATCCCTTTCTTGATACATTCCCATTTTTCTTCGATAGCACTCAGTTCTTTACCGTCATCCATCATTTTCTCTACAGCCTCCTGATACTCCTTCCTCGTTAATTCATTTACTGCTTCTAAATTCCATTTTTTAACCCGCCGCCCTTGCCTTATCTTCTTGAAACGAACATTATATTTCATAACAACTAAATTGTGGTCAGAGTCCGCATCCGCTCCTGGGAAACTGTGCGAATTTATCACACTGTTCCTAAACCTGTGCCTAACCATAATATAATCTAACTGATACCTTTCTGAGTCACCTGGCATTTTCCATGTATACCTACGCCTTTTGTGGTGTCTAAACCATGTGTTAGTGATGACTAACCCCTGTCTCCTGCAGAATTCAATTGCTTTCTCCCCACGTTCATTCCTCGTGCCTAACCCATAGTCCCCCACCTCACCACCATCTCTTCCTTCGCCTACCGTCGCATTCCAATCCCCCATCACTATCAAATGTTTCCCTGCAGGAACACTCGCGATGATATCCTCTAACTCATCATACATCCTATCGACTTCTTCCTCCTTGTGGTTGCTCGGTGGCATGTATACCTGAATAATGACCAAGTTCGTCGGCTCTGCTTTAATCTCTACGAGTAAAATTCTATCTGTCGCTTGCTCTATGTTGACTACGCTTCTTCCTACCCCTTTATTTAAAATTACGGCAACCCCTCGTTGGCTCTCATCCCCGCCGCTGTATATTACTCTATAATTGTCACTCCAGTAATCCCCGCTATCCTTCCATCTCACCTCGCAGAGGCCTAAAACATCTATGTTACCTCTTTCCATCTCTCGCTTAATATTTTCTAATTTGCCTGTCCTCAACATTGTCCTGACGTTCCAGGTTCCTATTCTAACTACTTTCGCCTTCTTCTGAGTCTTCTGTCCTGCTGAAGTTATTCCTTCCCCGCAAGGGTTTCGTGGGATGACGACCGCGGAAGCCTTGCCTCTCCCGCTGCCGGGCACGACACACGGCCTCTTGGGCCGTGTCCCGTAGTTGCCAGGACTCATATTATCTATAGTGCCCATCATAATATTCTTGGGAATCATAATTGAGGTGGTTTCCCGTTGCCTTCCTCAATAGTGTTTTTAACGTGACACCATCACTTAATGGCCGCCCCACTGGGGTCAGACGCCATTGCAGCCGCCTCACTGAGGAACAGACGCTGCGTGGACTACCTTTCGTCTGGCTCCTAACCTTCGACCTATCTGGCATGGGTGACCCTTCCAGGAGTAATTATCATTACTCCCGCCAGCACAGCTCTAGGGGTCATCGGAACACACAAGCCCTTCCACCACGACAAGGTTGTAGTCCATGGGAGGGGAATAAATAAATAAAAAATCAATTGATACGTGATCAAATAAGAAAAGTTGTAAAATATATTAATTAGCCCTAAGGAACCAATAAGGCAGGAAAGCCGATTAAGCATTTAGGTTCCATTATTCACCTCCGCAAGGTGTCAATATGATTTAAAATGCTAAGTGCTAGAGGAGCAATTAAATGTTAAATGGGGTGTTACGGAGCAGAGATATATCTGAAAGGAAATAAGAGGATCCTGTCACGAAGCAGAGAGCATACTGTCACCTGAGGCGGAGCCAACACCTGAAGAATGAAATGCAATCTGTGGAGACGGAGGAAGGGGCTGAAGAGAGGAGCCAGAATATCCAAGTGAGAAAGGAAAAGAATAAATACATTCCACGAATAATGGACGAGAAAGAGTCATTGGTACAAAGAATCCAGAGACGAGCTCTTCAATGGTTCGGCTCTCTTAGAAGAATGGACGAGGAAAGATGACTCTGCTAGAAGGAAACGTGGGCCGTCCAAGAGAGCACGGAGAGCGGAAATAGCCCGAAGGATTGATGCCAAGAAGAGAAAGACAGCGGGAAACTAACGGAGAATGCTTGGAGATGAGAATATGGGAGTGACCACTGTAATGTGGAGAGGTCCTTAAAAATACGTAGGAAAAGAGACCACCGCAGATCATCACTAGAAAATTGTGGCAAGTACCATTTGGAAGTACCAGAAGAAGAATCGATTTCTGAACAAATTGAAATGGAAACAAAATTCAGGTTGATCATTGAAAGAGGATGCACGAAAAGAGGCCGAAGAAGACCTCAAATGAGTGATTCAAATGCTGTATCAAATGAAACACAAGAGTTGCGGGAAGGATTTGAATAGCACGATGCTAAAATATTCAAAGAGGGTTTAGAAAACACACCTCAGGTAGACTTAGAATATTTCACACTAAATATTTTTGTGTGATAGAAAACTACTTCTAAGATGACGTTTAGGAAACTGGTAGAAGTTTCCCAGTGGCAGACCCTACCAATTTTATTTGGTTCCCTAATAATCCCCTCGGTGTTGCAAGGAAACTTGGGCGTCCCGTCGTAAAGTGTCTCAAAGTCTTGCCAGTTCTCCTCGTTAACCAATGGGCTTACAACCTATTCGATCCAACATACCTGTCACTCAATATCATGCGCCCTAGGCACTAGGATGTTAAGGAATTGCGGAGTAAGGGGTGGCAAGCAGGCTGATCGATAGCTACACGCATGCTTTTCGACTGGTATCCTGAAGTGTCCCTGTGTCGAACGAAAAAGAGAGTGAAAACTTGAATAAAGTCTAATAGAAAAGTCGAATGGAATATCGGGGTTGAATTGTATAATATGCGCCTAGATTGCCATGGGCCGTCAACGGAAAGTAATCGAAGGAAATTAACTCCATGTTAAAGGAGATTGTAATTTTCCACTGACTTTATTTAACAGTACAACACGTTTCACCGACTTGCGGCATCATCGAGTACAAGTGACACGCACAGTTGTTGGAATTCAGAAGCTGTATGTGTAACTTGTACCGGATGATGCCGCAAGTCAGTGAAACGGTTTGCACCGTGAAATAAGACCTGTGTAAAATTACAAACTCCTTTAATATGGACATCAAACAACTCCACGAAGTGAAGTAGAAGTGCATAGTATGAAAGAAAATTATATCAGTCTCAATTAAAGATGCAATGGCACAGAATCGGTGGTTCTGGTGGTTAAGCCCCAGGGACCTGAAAAACAGCCCACGCCACGCTTCCCAATGAGAAAAGCTATTTTCATGTGATACGGCATGGAGAAAATATGAACTATCAAAAATCATTTAAAAATGTTCAATGGCAACACCTGAAATAGCCGAAATATTTCAGAAGACCCCTTAAGTATTTCAAAATTCTCAATTTATACGGCGGACTCAAGAAATATATTCCATAAAAACCTAAATAACAAAGACCTATCCCACACCCATTATGACTATCAGAGTCCTATGGGGGCTCATTTTTTTCGTTTTATTATGTAAAATCACGTGACACAAAGATTTTTTTCAGAGTTTATCAGATGAGAGAAAAATGATTAAGAAGGGAGAGAAACTTGAAAAATAAGCAAAATTACTTGTTCTCGTAAATTTACGATATATTAATCAATTTTCACCCAAATTGAGAGAATCCAACGGCATTTTAAAGGGGAGATACTAGGCATTGAGGCAATATCTGTTGTTATTCCCAGTTCTGAAAAAATTAATTTGATTTAAGAAATTTGAAGAAAACCTAACATCGGCATTAGCCTACTCTTAACGAAAGGCGCCGAGGGGTCCGCAGTTTAACGTCCCATCCAACCGGCGGACGGCGTACTCACTCAAAGTGCCCTCCACAAAGCACATCAAGCATGGATCGGAACAACACTGAAAAATATCTGTCGCAGCCGGGATTCGAACTCCGACCCTCTAAGTGGGAAGCCAGTACGTTCGCCACCGCGCCATCCCATTTTATCATTAATTTTCATGATTTGACCCGAGTGTTATAGAATAAAATAACATAAATCATACGCATACTATCCCTCACGCATGTGTTAATGAAGTAATTAGAGATGTACCCTTATTTGAGGAATTTTAATGTTATGGCACTCTTTGAGATAATTTTATGGGTAAAACTCTCCCCTCATCCATAAATGGTCGAATGTACTTCATTGGGTTCCAGCGTTGCAATGCGCACGGTTCTTCGAATTATAAGTCTTCATTATCACCTCGCGTTCTGAGATTCTATGAACGTGATATTTGGTTGCGAAATTGTCAAATGTTGCGAAAAGTTGAGATCCCCCCGCGCTCATTCACTCGGGGAGTGAGCCGTGGGAAGCGACGTGAGCCAACCATGCGGTGTGCTCCCTTGCATTGATTCGCAGCGTCGTGACGCGTCTCCGCCAGGCAATGCCGTCTCCAATGATCATTGGACGAACACGCACGCTCGGCAATTGGAACGCAGCCGCCGAAGCAAGCACGCTCTATTAGTTCAACTCATCGATGAGGCTGCGTGAGAGACGAAGCCGTTGGGAAAAATAGCAATCCCGTTCCATTCCCTGGAGACTGCGGAGAGAGGACCCTTACGGAAGGGGTGCTCCCCCCTCCCCCCCTTCTAGGGGGGGAGCACCCCTTCCATACTCTCTAGAATACCCTTGAGGAATGGGGAGGGACCGTAGGGATGCTGCGCAATCACGCCATTTACTACATAGGCCTTTCATTATTATTTTGATATTGGGAAGTAATTTATCACAAACAAAGCTACGCCTAATTTTCGCTTCGCAGGGTCCAAGGCAGAGATTGCCACAAAGGCTTTCAACGTGGTCCTCATTTGCCATTATAAATCACCTTATCCCCTTGATATTGGATGGCGGCGTTTGATTTTAATGGAGCGTCGTGGTACACGATGGATTTAAGGAAATGTCCACCGCCGGGAGCCCCCATCGTCAAAATGCAAATGCGCAAACGTCCATCAGCATGTAAAAATAGCCCGTAATCCGCCACCAGGGAAAATGGCGGGGCGGGGATATTAGGCTGTCAGCTCTACATTGCAGAATTACTCGCTCGCTTACTACCACTGATGCACCGGAATGCACGACAGCTCATTTGAAACTGTGTCCATAAATGTTACTGGTGTAAATAAATCCTTTTATACAACAGGCATTAATGTTGCCCAAGACCAATCCATGTACTTTTAGCATTCAACTTAACTTTAAATGGTTTCGGGCTTCGGATTCGATATCGCTGTGCTTGAGTATAGTTCAAGGGATTAAGGATTGCTAGAATCTGTCTTTCACGGCATCTACATTTCTCTTATTATCCCTTCCGGCCGTCGACTACAGCAATATCTTTTGGCGCCATGATAAATGGAATAAGAAAACGCCGATTGATCGCACCTTTCTAAAATTTGAAGTTGTTCCCGCTTTTTCTAAGACTCAAGATACTCTCAACCTAATTCCTCCGGGATACTGGTCACGCTTGCCGTCTCCTCATGACAATTTTCAACCAACCTAGCGGATATTCTCTATTTTCCAGTTCCTAAAATAACTTTTCGTGCTAAGGATCCCAGATTCTAGGCGCATATATAAAATGTGGCCAAATTGCAGCGAGTAACAACTCTCTCTAACTTTGACTTTACTTTTCCTCCAACCCAACAAAAAAAATCTAGCGTCATTAAGATTGACGCACATAGTCATCTTATATGTGAACTTCATTACACTTTTGATGCGTGCGCAATACCCAAATATTTCACCTGTTCTGAAATGCTTACCTCTATCTCATCTATTTTATAACTCCTCTTGTTTTTCTTTTATTTTGTTCCAAATATCAGGGTGCTATACGCTGTAACACTTATTCTTTACACTATTTTGATTTTTAACCTAAATCGTAGTGGGAGTGGCAAGCTATCTGCCGGTGTTTTTGTCTCCGTAAATCACTTTACCGTCTTCAAATAATCTAAGATTACTAATAATGTGGTCCTTGATGGATAGCAAGAAGAGTAGGGGCGCTATAATATATCCTTGAGGCACTCCTGATGTTACGTCTCCCTTTAAAGAATTGAAGCCGTAGACGACTACTTTTTGAATAGTACGTTAGATAGGAAGTCCCCAGTCCGGTTTGTCACTTTCTCGTTAACACCATGAAACCTCAGTTTCATGTATCAAGTTCTTGTGAGAGATCTTTTCCAAGGATTACTCAAAATCCAAATACATGAATCCACTTGGATATTCCTTAACCCCGAATTTACGATATCATGAATAAGGATGCAAAGTTGTGTTTCGCGTCATCTGCTATTCCTAAACCCATTCTGATTGCGGCAAAATACATTCCCACTGACGAGAAAAGAAAAAAGATCACTAATAATGATATTTCATAGATTTTTACAGAATACTGACGTTGAAGAATTCGATGTAAAAATACTGAGGTCCTCCCTGCCGCCACCTCTGCGACGGGGAGTGCGTGAGCGGGCCTTCACTCGCAACACCTTCTTCTATCGAAAAACCAGTTTTCAATTAGGTGCAATGTCTTCCGTAAGTTGCTTCTCTCTTGCGGCGGTCATTACTTCCGGAACCTTGCTTTGTTCGGTGTTATACCTCGGAGCTGTTTTTTAACTCCTTTCTGGGACAATAATATGTCGCTCGTGTGTCCTTTACGATAGAGGTCTTTGAACCTGAACTTGAACCTGTGTTTTTGGTGTAGACGTAATGAAAAACTTTTTTCCATTTTTTATGGCCGAATTTAGTATAATGGCATTTGTTACGTTGTATGCAGTAAGTTCGCCATTTCAGCTCTTAGAAATGTATAGTTGGACGCTTCTCTAACGTAGTATCAAAATGATTTCGGTAAATTTTTAAATATTCGCACATAATTTTGCTTTTCAAAGGATGTAAGTCTCGCCCATTATCTCTTTCGTTCTTCATCGACATTCTACAGTTCACTTTCTGAATTCAAGGGCATAGTTTGGGAATTACTTTTTAACTTTTTAAAATTTGAGTGAATCTTTCATTGTTTCCTGTACACTGTTTTGATGGCCTCTCCGTTGTAGCAGGTCCCTTGTTACCTCGTCCGAAATTGTATGGAATTTACTGCACCAACCCGTCACGCATCAAATTTGAAAACATTTCCCTAGATTATTCTGCGTCAGCACTTGGGAGTTTCCAAACTGAACGATTACAACTCGTGTTTGGAAGCATCAGAAGTACACTTTATTGAATAGACATGCTTGAGCCTTTTGTTTAAACGTCATCACGAACCTAGTTGACCCAGCGCCCGGTCGTGCAAGATAAAAATTCTTTTGAGAGGTTATAAGCTAAGTGAATCCATCAATTTTCCTGCATCGCGTCAAAATACACCGGAGATTGAACAAAATTCTACAGCTACACAATACTCCCCAAACCACCGCAAGGGCGTGAGGCTAGGACGCTAGATTGTCACCCGTAAACCAGATTAAAACCACATGCAAAACTTACACATTCATGCCAATTTACACCCGCTAAATGCAAAAACCTTTTTAACTGACACATACGTATGCAAATACACATACTATCAACTAACATACACATGGTTCCGAAGCCAGGGTCGCTGGACGCTAGGATGGCCGAAGAGTCGTCCTCAACGTCGGCGTCCTCCATATCCGGTGTCTCCAACCCGGAGTCTTCAGAGGCGCCATCCAGGAAGTCGTCCTCTGTCTGGCAAGTTCACTGGGTCGTCCGGGTCGCCAATGTTCGTCCTCCATTGGATGAAG
Source organism: Hetaerina titia (assembly GCA_037158775.1). NCBI lineage: Eukaryota > Metazoa > Arthropoda > Insecta > Odonata > Calopterygidae > Hetaerina > Hetaerina titia. The sequence goes on from CM073769.1 coordinate 132,606,486, forward strand.
TTCTTCCTCTCCCAGGAGTTCCGGTGGGCCCGGCATGTGTAACACTGGCGGGATTGCAGGCGTCTGGGAGAACGATGCGTTGGTCGCGCGGGAACGGCGACGGCTGCGGACGGCGCCGGGGTCCGCTGCGCCGCGGGATCGGGTGGGCTGCTGAGACCTCGACGGCTGGGCTGGAACACGGCGGACCACCTCCCTGATGATTGTCGTGGGAGGTGGTTACAGATTTCCTTTCTTAATAGAAGCGACCCTGTTTCACCCCCCTGGGAGACACCCGAAGTTATATCTACCTCCGCCGAGCACAATCCGTCCATAACTACTATTGGTTTGCGGTATGACAAGAAGTCTGTAATGCAATTCATTATTTTCTCACTGATACCATAGCGTTTGAGTTTGCGTAACAATTGATCGTGCAAGACTTTATCGAAAAATACCGCATCAACGTGTGCGCTTTTTTCTCCCGAATTAAGTATGTCGTGAATAAAAAGACCGAATTGTGTTTCGCAAGATCTGCTCTTCCTAAATCCGTGAATTCCTATTGGCATTCAATCCCGAGGAGTCACCATTCGTCGGAAAAAATATTAGGTACCGACAAGATGCTATGCATTCTTCAGGGAGGCTATACGTTAAGAGGATTTAAGAACACACTTTGCATTTTCACATAAAGTGTAATGTACATATTTTGGTGGAAATTAAGTGCATTCTTTAATATCCTGGATCGCTTTCACAATGTTAAGTTGGAAACTGCATCGTGCAAATGATCACACATTCCTGCCACTTATTACGATTATGTAATTCACTTTACAGCGATTAATTACCTAAACACGTGTTTTACTCGACAGTGTTCAATTTCTCAAAGCGCTGGATGTGCATTCCAATATCTTAGGATCTATGAACGCAGTCTTACTCATGGTATGAGTAAGACTAGGAGTATTTCTTTGCAGGATTTTTTATATGTCAACTTCTCATCTCATTTCTCCATTTTCTTCAGGAGATCCACGATTTCTAGCAACGGTGTAGCGATCGCGGTGTAATCAAACGTGTGCACTTTCGAAAACGTTCCCATTTTCGTGTCGGAGGGGAACTAAGAGTGGGGGGCGGAAGGGGGAGCCGTGGGATGGGTGGGTATCCATCCACGCCCCCTTCCCTCCGATAGGGGCCCCCGGCAGCTAATCGAATGAGGGGGGATTTCTCTGGCGCAGTTTGTGGAAGGAATCACCGCCCGCCTTCGCCCCGGGAGGGCGTGCGCGACCCCCTTTGGCGACGCGCGGAGGGAGGGTGGTGTCAGATGACCCCGAGGGGACGAGTGCGAGGGGTAGCGGCGGACATAATATATCTCGAATAAGGAATCCGCCACCGGATAAAGACCGGGCGGTGCGAGGGCAAACACCGCCAAAGCAAATATCAGTTACTTGCGGCGCTCGAGTTAAAATGATTTGCGGAGATCCTATTTCTACTCCTCGCAGCCCTCCCCCGATCAGTGTATTGCAAACACACATACCGGCCCATCCGCACCAACTCGTAGCCCCCCCCCCCGCACACGACATCTCCCCTCCGAAGGGGGGCACGACTCAAAAGAGCCACGTCGCTTGGCTACGCCATACCTGCCACGCGTTCGCGTGCCAACGCACGACTGGGCTTCTCATTGGTCTCCCTCCCTCGCCATCCATCCAAACACTCGCAGAATTAACGAAACTACGTGCCGAATGCTTTGTTGTCAAACAATCCTGCCATTCATTCGCAACATTTCATTAATTTGGTCACCTTCTTGATTCTTCCCGTCGGACTAATAACAGCGACTTGTCCGGGATGTTTTAATCGGCAGAGGAATTTCATTTCCAGGGTCCAGAGGTCCTTCGTCGTCCGCGAGATAGTCGTGCACCAGATGGCCGTGCACCAGGGCCGAGTGTCGTCTTTGAGGGACGCCCCCCTGGTTCCGACGTTCTTACATTCGGCACGATTTTCCCTCGTGACCAGCCAAATGGACGGAGGGGCACCGACCAAGTAAATCCCAAGAGGGATTGGAGATCAGGGTGTACGCATTTGAATGACCACTTGACCTTAGAAATCTGACCTGTGCTCATCCAAAGACGAGGACAACAGACAATGCACACGCCTCCATTCAATTTTCTACTTTTGTGCGAGTATATTGCTGTGTATATACAGCAATTGCAGTCGGTTGGCACGCTGTTATTTTCAACAGTGCAACACTGGTCCGTGATGACATCATCGGTGTTAAACAAGTATGGGACTGCCATTTAATGAAGCTAGTGCTCGGTACAGTATTGCCTAATCTTTTTTGTGGATTTCAAGCTTCTCCTTTCATCCCTCGTTTGTTTCTGTGGGGGGGGGACGCCTCACGCCGTCCGCTGCTTACAGCGGTCTGTCGCATTCCCTATATGTGACTTGACGGGGGGAGAGCATGAATTGCATGTTCAGGAAGTAGTACAATTTCCCCAATTCTGCATGAGCTGTCTTATTATGGTGGAGGCCTGCCGTATGAAAGGTTGTGGTTCATTTTTATTCCCTTTTTGCGCATAGCAAATAAATGATTATTTTAGGTGGAATTAACGCTTGTTTTGAATTAAGTCGGCCTCCGGCATGCACAGGGTGCGGCAACATAACCTCCTTTTTTAAAAGGGTTTTGCTTTTGAAAAAATATACAACATAACAGCAAGCAACGTAACGTTATGTTGCCGCACCCTGTATGTAAATTTGCACGTTATTTGAAGTTTTTACAACACACAAATTTCCCTTCCTTATCACTCACCCTTCCCACCTGGTGCTTGCACCCCCTGCCACACACATTTCTGATGAATCGTGGGGAATGTATGTATATGTCTAGAATTGCAATAGGTCGAGGGCTAATTTCCTCTCGTCGTCGTAGTTGCCGTGGCACGGAGAAATCCATCCCATGAGCCCACTCGCATCAATGGACCACGCGAGCGTGTACATGGTACATGGCCTGCACTAGTGGCGGCGCTGATGGTGGGCTAGAGCCGAGGTCGAACGCCTGCCTGGCTGGAGGGAGCCCTGTTTGTGTTTCCACTTTGACCCGCCCCCCCCTGGGATTCCTCCTCGTCCCCTCCTTCCCATGGCGGCCAATCCTGGTCGATCCAGGCCCTGGAGCCCGAGCTGGAAATTCCGACCCCGACGCGAAACAATACACAAGGGGGAAGAGGGCGGGGGCGCCTCTCGAATTTTGATGAAGGGGCGTGAAATTCAGGGGCCCTTGCACCATTCGAATCAACCAGGAACGGAAAAAACAGATTCCGTGAGACATTCTAACTCTGCAAGGCATGGTGCTTTGAAAAGGACACGTTTCGGTAGCTCTAGGAAGCAATCGTAATGAAATTCCAATGGGCCCGAGAGCATTCTAATATGGAGCGCTCTCGGCGTTCAGGTTAAAGCAAACATTCGCTTTTCAAATCACGAGAGGCGTCTCATTCCGGGATGCATCACGCGGCTATCCACGAAGGGATTTCTCGAAATCGAGGTCCCATTCACTCTAATTCACTCGCCTCACTATACACCCGCTTCGTTATGGACTAGATAGCTGCGTCACGACACTATTGGAAGAATTAGGATGGGAGCCACACGTTGACCGTAGGTTTCATTGCATGTTACAATTGCTGAGTAAATTTGTGGTAGGTTACTTATCTGAGGATGTTAAAAATATATTACAGGCCACGACTCACTATGGTAGATCGGATCACGTACGTAAAATCAGGGAGATAAAAGAATGAATAGATTTAAAATGTAGTTTTTTTCTCGTACAATTAGAGGTCGAAATAGATCTGGCTAGATAATAGATATTACCAGGCCCCGATCAAATCCCTGCTCGCGTATGCAAAACGATGACCTCAGAAATTGCTCTTTATATGGAAATGTTTTTTAATGAATCCCTAAATGATCACGAAGCACCCAAAGACTCGAAAGTAGCCAATGTAACTCACGCATTTAAAAAAGGCGACAGGGAAGATGCGAGTAATTACCGACCTCTCATCTCTCTCACATCCATCTCACGCGAAAACTTAGAGAACAGAATTCCCGCCTGGTTGGGTTTTCCTTCGCCTAAGGTTTGGGTGTTTATATTTGTCTCCAATATATGTATGTGTAGGGCTTAGGTGGGAGAATAAGAAGACTACAAAGTCTCAATCTCGACCAAATAAAGTCACTAAAAAATAATTGCAAGTTCAATTATGAAATATCTCGATCACCAGAGTTTAAGTACAAAAAACCAACACGATTTCCGAAAGGGTGGATCTTGCTAACTTCAAATGCCACTTTTCCTTCGTCATATTTTATTCTCGGGTGAAATTAATGTTCAGATCCATTTATATATCTTAAAAAGGCACTCGAAAAAGTCCACCTATACCAGAAATAAAACCTATACCAGAATTCACGACAAAAACCCCGACAACCGATACAGAGAACATTTGGATGTATTTCTGCAATATTAAACACGAAAGAATGAAGACATACATTCCATTCAAACGTAAATGCGAGAGTAAGGAACCATCTATTGCTACTACGGAGAAATCAGATCGGCATTAAGAAAGCAAAGAAGGCTGCAATCAGATTTTAATTGGAGTTAAAAAAGTAGTTACGTAGTTTACATCTACATAAAGACTCCGCGATCCACCAAACAGGTCCACCCGGATATGGGGTACAAACACCAGGTAGGAAGGGTGAATGACAAGGGAGGGGAAATGAAGGGGGGAAATATTCATTAAGAAACGTCACATTACGTGCAAATTTGTGTACATGCTGGAGGAAGACTTAATGCAAAACAAGTGCTGATTCCACCTTTAAAATTTGTTCTTTGTTACACGAAAAAAAGGGAATAATAATGAGCCACAACCATTTATACGACAGCCCCCCACCATCACAAGACAAATTATTGCAGACTTGAAAAGTAAGAAGGGGAAATTCTACCATTTCATGAACATGCACCTTATGGTCTCCGCCCCCAAAGTCACAGGTAGGGAATGTGACCCGCCGCTGTGTACAGCGGACGGCTTGAGGCATCCTCCGCCACCCCCCCACTGACAGAGAGAGACGAGGGATATAAGGAGGAGCTTGAAAACAACAAAGAAGGGTAGGCAATATTGTACCGAGCACTACATTCAGTACTCCCATGCGGCCATGCGGGAAGGGATTTGCCAACAAAACAAATTAGTGAAAATGCATGCATTTGAGAGAAACCAATTATTTCCTAGACGCTGTGGGTGGACAGTAGCATTTTTGCTATCTCTATGACGTATGTGGAAGGAAGGAGTCGTCAAGTCTAGTTGTGTCTTATAGTTCTGGTATCTATTTCCCGAATTTTATATTCATGATCCAAGCGATTAATGTAACGTATGTTGGAGTGCGACAAATGGACGCGACCTCGGCGCTGAAACAAGCAAATCTGAATTTATTTATTTTGGTTTGTGCACTCGATCTTCCCTAGCACGAGACATGCAACCACAACCGAATTGCAACCAACAACCCGAATAGTTCTTTTTTAATTTCATGATTTACGAGTATCTACCTTTGGACTAGGTAATAAATAATAGTTATCTTGTTACCATCCCTCACTTAACAAAATTGATAATACTCTCTAAATCCCTTCTCTCTCAGTAATGCAAACAATTTTCAAAAAATTAGTGCCAGACTTCCATGCAGACACTAGACAATAGCAACCACCGCCGTGGCCGGCGAGAGGGGCGCCCTCGAGTCACTCCCCGGCCCTGCCGACGCGACTGGGGTTCGGCCTCCCCAAGTATCAGGGGGTCCCGGGGCCGTCGATCCCCCAGTATACTAATGGCTAGGCAGAATAATTCTAATTAGACACGAACATCGAGCAGGTTCAAGAATTTCTTTCTACTCCTAATTATTCTAACGAAGAGGACGAAGTAGTAAAGAAAGGTTTTGAAAATCTAATTGAATGATTAAGGATCTTACTGCTAGTCATAACTAATTATTTCCGAGAGATTTTAATACGGTGGTGGGAGAAGGTACAGTAATTTGACCATTTGAACTTGGAATGAAGAATGAGAATGGGGGTCAAGTTTTTCAATTGGGGTTTTGCACTAGGAATGAACTCATTCGTGTTACATACGATATGCGATTCAGACATCATCCACGGAGAAGGTACACCTACAAGGCCACTGGCGATCAAGAAGGTTTTCAACATTTTTATATTTTAATCAACGAAATATTTCAAATATTTACATATTGGTGTAAACTTAGCAAATATTAACAAAATACAAAATAAGAAATGAAATAATCTTCTGTTAAACAATAAAGAGATAATCGAAAAAGTGTAAATGCGAAACACTTCCTCCATTTATTTAGAACAAGATATCTTCACTGACGAGAACATCTTTGGATCGAAGCATTATGTCCACCCAAAAGTGTTCCTGGAACGAGGTCAAAACTTTCGGCAGCTAAAGAAGAGAAACGCCGTGGAGCAGAAGAATCCTTTCACCACCATTCTAGCACATATTGATCATCATTCACATTTCAGGCGGAGGTTAGGAAGCTCTTGTATAAATAGCAAACGATAGCGATAAAATGGAAGAAGTATGCCATGAGGAATATTCTATCGTCTACATTGCTCATGCACGCCTGGAAAAGTATTTGATTTCTTTGAGGCATTTCAAGATTGTTCCGGGAACAGGGGGAGATACAAAGAGACGTTTCAGGCGTGATATGGTGGAATATCATGATTAATTAAAAATAGCAATTTTCCACAAAATAAAATGTAATGCGACCGGTTTCAATGTTACTACATCATCATCTGGTCTGAATTAAAAAGGAGGAGATACGTTCCGTGAACTGGGGAATAAATGAAGAACGGAAAGATGGAGGCTGGATTAAGGGAAGAAGGTGATGATCGGATGTGGAGAGCATTGGTCAATCTCAGTCGGGCACGGCTGTTCGAACTCCACAGACCTTTTCAACGGATATATTCGAACAGAACTGGAGGAGCAGCACTCCAGCACCGCCGTCGTCCACCAAGTGGAAAGGAAAAGAGGATTGCGATATCAGTGGAAAGCGCGGAGGAACCGAGGGAGCGACTGGAGGGGTGGAGTGCTCGACACATTCCAAAAAGGAAAGAGTCTAGGACGAAAATACCGACGTCCCGCACACGCGGCTGCCTTCACTGCGCCGACTGCTTGCTCCGTTTATCTTTGAAGCCAATTAATTCCAATGGGTAGAGTAAAACAGATGGAGTCGTTTATGAGTGTGTTACCGAATAAAGTTGAAGACTCCGTGTACCCAAAGTATTAGGGCGGGAGGAACCGTGGCGATAAGAATAGAGAGATTAATTGTAGCACCCACATATCATAATTCTATCATTATTCTATTATGGTTGTTCTAATCCCTTATCGAAGGAACGATGAGGGATCAGAATAAATCTAACTAAATCTACGGATTTTTCATTTGTCATTCCATATAACCTGTCATTATTTCATCTAAATTTGGGCCTAGCAGCTCTTTTTCCTTCACTGGAGAAATATTTCACCTTTTGATACCGTAGTACGTAAAATTGCCGTCAATACTATCGAAATTAATTAAATTATCTTGCATATTTTTGTTAATAAAAATTAAGAAAACTAAAATGTTGCATGCTTGGTTTTGAATCCGCCCCTGCCACACACTCCAGCGGTCTCTTCGGGCGACTGAGTGCTTTCGGAGAACAGAAGAGTAGCGCTGTCTGCATAAGGGAAAGACGTGCACCTGGAAAGAACACGTCATCAGACATGAAGCACCAGCATCCGAGAGAGCACAGGCAACAGATAGGGAGGCTTTCAAGGAGTCGTCGGCTGGACTGCATCTGACGGGAGAACTCTCACGTTCAGCGCTTAATGTCAGCTCGGGATATCTCGAGGACTGCTGTTGTTAAGGAAATCTTTCGGTTGAAATTAAAAAAAGAAGAAGAACATTGTTCATCCACTCCATTCAACGCATGCATTCAATCTAGTCATTAGTTTCCCCCAAAACTCCTCCTTTACGCTTTTATTTAAACAGTTCACTGATGCACACTAAGTTACGACCGAAGTGTTTTAAGTTAAAATTTATGTAAACAGAAAGTGATATGGGAGACACTGTTTACGTACAGAGCGTCCAGATCCCCAGAATCATCTAGCCTACACTCTGATATCCATACACGCTACCGTGCAGATTCTAACTTTGGACAAACAATTTTCACCTATGTTAAAAACATCACACTAATTGTTTTTTATTTCACACATGCACCTTAGGGCATCGAGTATCTATCTCTAAATTACTTTAGAGATAGATAATATCACTTTACCATTTCGATAGCTGGAAAATATCATTCGATCGTACTTAATGGAATTCAATTCCTATTCCTAGCAACACATTTGGCCAAGCGATTATTAATCGTTGTGAGTTATTTTCCTATTCTAATGGTTTGAATGAAAATTTAAATGATAGATTTTATGATCGAAATACTATACCAGCTATTCCTCTTGATGATTCATTTTCGAGAGAATTTCCCAGGAAACCCAGGGAGTCCTGAAAACTAAAAACTCGGCCCAATCGGTCAGAGTCGTGCCCGGTAGCGGGGGAGGAAGGTTCTTGCGCGAAATCCCTGCGAAGAAAACTCGACAGCTCACCATTAAATGGACACACAGAGGACTGCAACTCTTAAAATAGGGACTTGGAACGTTGGCACAAAGTGGAGCAAAGGAAAGAGAGCTGGAAAAAAAGTAATACAGATTGGTGAGCCTATATGAGGAGATGAGATGACAAGAAGAGAGCGAGGATTATTGGAACAACAAAGTGACCGAGTATTATAGAGCAGAGGGTCAGAGAGCCAGCGAGGGGTGGCATTCGTGTTAAAAAAACGCGTAAGGAAAAAAGATCCGTTGTGGAATAAAAAAGCACAAGCATCGAACATGTTTTCAGTGAGGTGTCAAACCGACCAAATAATACTCTCTGAGAGAAGGAAGTGAACGGCGTGAATGATCAAATGGAAGAAGGGCTGCCCACGAAAAGAAACACTTGATGGGGCGGGGGATGGGAACGCGAAGGCGGGCGAAGGGGGCGTGGAATGCGGAAGGGGAATCATCGTGGAGAGAAAACAAAAGAATTCTGCTGGAGGAATGCTTACTTTATTCCTAACAGCCGGATTATTAATACCAAAACAGATGCAGTCATACCTACAAAAGGCCGAATGGTACCAATTGAATGTAGCCTTGGATTCAAGCGGATAAAAAAATGAAACACCACAACTTTCTGATTCCCCGGTATTTATTTTTTACGACCATAGTTTTGACGTTCAGAGGCATCTTTAGGTCTGATGATGAGGTGGTGACATCGAAATCAGGCCCGTATCTTAATACATAATGAAGAGGCACGAAGTTACCGCTTCTCATTTTAATGCGTGTGTAAATCAATTTCACGAAGTTACTCCTGGGAAGTGGACTGAAAAGGGACGTTAAACGGAAGAATGGAATGCAGAACTTTTGGAGGACAAAAAGAAGTACCATTTCGGGACGCCATATTATATGTAACGGCTAAACGCAAGGTTTGTCCGAGGGCAAAGTGACGGCAGACTGCGAATCTGAGTACCTATCTGGGGCTGAGCCTGGTGCCCGTGCCTTTGAGCAAACAGTTTCTTGGGCACACATTAGAATTACTCTCTGCCGAACTGGTCAGCATTATTCTAGCCGCCAATGTCAAGAGAATCGGTTGGCAATTGTAGAAATTACAGATAAAAACGATCAAAAAAACAGAAGAGGCAGGCAGATAATTCGCAGTTCAAAATACCAGAACAAAAAAGCAAAAATTACGGATCATTATTATTATTTCCCAATATAGTTCTCCGAAATCACGAAGCCACAAGTAGTCGACGGAAGGCCACGAAGTATTTCAACAAAAGAAACATATCCGGAAGTCGTGGGACATTCGTAAACACTCGCGTAATTCCTATTGGGTGAACGAGCAATGAATGCTCTTCCCCACGAGAAACCGCAGACCCGGAGGGAAAACTCGCTTTGCATCAGCCGTTCCACGGCAACCGCCCTTCCGCACACGCGATGCCGAACAGCGTCTCAGCTGAGATCGCGATCGCGGGAACCGAGACTCAAAGGCAAAGCGAAATCCTCCGCCACTTACACCTCGGCATCCACGCAATTCCACATTGCCCGTTCCGCCAACCATGGCGCCGGACGGTAAGGCGCCATCTGGGGGGGTGCTCAACATGGGGAGGGGTCCCTTTGGGGGCAATTCAACGCAGGGTGTGAAATAACAAGTATTGCTCCCGGAAGAAGAATGTATGTGTTTAGTCCACTCGCAGTGGCATTGACAAAGGAGATTGACGGTACACTGTGACCCTCTAATACGACAGTGCACGAGTGGAAACCGACAAATAAATAGCATATAGCTAATTGAACCAAAACATTTTTGCAATCGAAGTTCCCCGACCGGGAAACATGAAAATGAAGGGGAGAGAGGACTCACCGCCACTGCCGCCGCCCGCCGTCTCTTCCTTCGGTCAGTCAAGTCTCGCGGTCGCTCGGAGTGAGTGCAATTGCACTGCACGAAGCGGGGAGGCGGGGCAGGAGTACGGGGAGGGTACTGGAGTAGGGGGGGCGGGAGTGGGGGGGGGGGCAGGCCACACAAGAGCCCTCTGGCGCCGCGGACCACGCTCGGCAATAACACGCTTCGCTATTTTCAATGATGAAACTTCAGTCATGGTCCATCCTCGGCGTAGTAATTCGGCACAATTCCAACGAAACAATACAACTAAAAGTGCCCATGTAATGCACTCACTGATGCGTACAACCTTGATAATTTCAAGTCCGCAAGGTTAGTGCATTCCATCCGCCATGTGGCACTGGGCCACACAGCATCTGTGGAAATCGACCGAGTGCCCTTGGGGCCCTTTGCGCCAATCACTGGTGTAATTTGCAAGGACAGATTATTTGTTGGCTTATATTACAGTTGGGGATCCGTTTAAGTAGAGGGTAACAGTGTCATCGCCCTCAAAAAGTAATTAACGGTTGGTAAAAAGACGCTAAAGGAAAGAGGGACTTCTCTAATTATTTGAACATCGGCACAGCCGGTCGGAATTCGTGAAGATGCCACGCGAGGTCAGTCGGCTTGAACGACTCGAGGCGGAGGCGAACTCGACGCTGACTGACGTTGGAGCAGCAGTGCCCGCGTGGGGGCAGCCGGGGAATTCGAGTTGCGGACGACGGGCCGCTCCGGCTTCGGGGGGAAGCCTCCCGATTTCCCACATATCCGCTCCGCTCGTGATCTCATCGACCAATGGGACCCAAAGGCAGTGAATTGACACGTCATTTAGTTAATAACTTTCTTGCAATCGCTTTCCATCCATTACATTTCCAACGCATACATCGACACTACAATAATATTATTCGTTACAATTTCAAAAAGGTTACAGTCAATAATCTGGACTAATGCCAAAGCACACATGCGGGCGGCGGGGTTTCCATCCGATTGAGCCGCCCGAATGTTCCTCGGGGCGAATCCTTCGGGTGGGAAGAAGTGTTGTCTTCCGGAAAGGAACCCTCGCCTGCGGGAAGGGACGGAGCCGCCGCCGTCGACCTTACTCCAATCCCCTCCCCGGAGGGCGGGAGACAAGGGGTGGGGTGCACCACTCCCCACGGGAGAGGTCGCGGCATTTGAGCACCAAGCACTCGCTCACTCGGCGAGAGGTGCCGACGCGGGAACGTTTGACGCCGAGAAACGCACACGATGCGCCATTCGCCTCCCTCCCTCACTCATCAATTTAGTCGAGAAATGCCACCGCATCTTCACAACTCCCTGGTGCGCTGGAATGGCAGCGCGCAGTCCCCACGTCATCGGGTCGATGGTCGAAAGGCAGCGGCAGCAGACATGACCGGGAGTGGAGGCTCTCGCCCCCGGAGGTGGGCGGGGGGGAGTGCCCCTCGAGCTCAGTTCCCACCACCGGCGTCCTCGGCGCCGCTGTCCTCCCGCGCCACCGTCCGCAGCGTCGCGTGGTGGTAGCCCCTGCAGTCGTGGCAGCCGGGGAGGCATCCGAGGGCCGGCGCCGGGTGCGGTCCCGGGAGGAGGAGCGGGGGACGCACGTGGAGCGGGGGCGTCGCGGCGGCCGAGAGGAAGAGGCCGTGCTCCCCCGCCGCCCCGAACAGGGGTCCCACGAATCCCGGGGGGGGGTGGCCGGGGAACGGGCGGCAGGGGGGGTGCGGGAAAGGGAGCAGGAGGTGCGGTGGCGGCGGCGGGGGTGGGCTGATAGGCGGGGCGAAGCGGAGGAAGGGGTAGAAGGGGTGGTGGGACGGCATGAGGAGGGGGCGAGCCGGGGGCGGAGACGCCGGCGTTTCGGCGGCCGACGACGACGACGAGGAGGAGGAGGAGGGCGTTGTGGAGGAGGGCGTGGTGGAGGATGGGGTGGCGGCCACGGGGGTGAAAGCCGAGGGGTTGCGGGCCGCACACGAGGAGAGGTAGTGGCGCAGGGCGGCGCCGTGGCGGCGGTGATCCGGGGCGCCTGCCCCCGACGGAGGCGCCGAGGGTGTGGGCGGCGAGGATGGCCGGCCCTTGCCTGCGGAGAGGGAGGAGGAAGAGATCAGACGCAGGGGCGGGCATTTATTGGTGCGATCACCAATCCGATGAGTGGCGAGAATCACGCAGTCAACCAATTTCACCGTCGTACCTTCCACCACTTCCCACGGAATATCATTTAATATTTTTTCAAAATATTTGCTGACGTATATAGTCTTCAAAAATCAGAATTCGCTTAATTTATGATGTTAACGTGTAACTCTGAAGTAAATTGTTCATCCTAGGTATTCATTTTTATGTGAGGAAAATGTAATTGATTTAAGTCGGTCTCAGCCACAGTCGTTGCCATTTTGAACTCATTAAATTCACCTAATCGTACTTTTGATTATGTAACACATCTTTTACGACGGCGTTTCTTCTGACAGGAAGAAAGAAAATATGTACAAGGTCCGTATTAGAGAGAGGAAGAGGAATATTTGCGATGTGGAGCCTCGAACTACGTATTATCATGGCGGTGCTGGCTCCAGATTTCGATGTGGCCCTTAGCAATTAAATAGCCTCGGAACATTTTCATAACATCCCTATTGTACGCATGTTCCATTTTCAGTTGCGCTTGATGGTACGCCATGCTGATATATCATTCCCAAAATATCACATGATCATGGACCCTTCCACCAGAAGCCATCATTTCGGCTTAAACACGACTCATTTGGAATTTCTCCGAGAAAAAGGTGTGAATGGTACGCAACTCCTGATCACTCAGAAAGGAAACAGCGGAGTTAATATTTATCCCTATGTATAATGTGGAATGTTGAAGAAGGTAATAGAGGGGAGAATGTTGGGCAAGCGAGGAAAGGGTAGGAACAGAATGGGGATGTTGGATGGGATGAAGGGTGGAAAGTACACAGAGATGAAGAGGGACCTGATGTAGCTTAGGTTGCAGGATTGGGTTTTGTTTGGAGTTACAAAATATCTATTTGATAGTGGTGTCCATCCAAAAACCTACCTTAACCGGTAGATTACCTAATAATAATAATAGCACATTGCTCGTGTGGTGGTGCCCCTGACTGCTGAAATCGGCGAACTGAAGATGTTTCAAATTGTAATAGCATTTTTGCGTATTATTAAAAGTTATGATCATTGTATACTGAACAACTTCGTATTTTATTGCCATGAAATTTTAGGAAACCACGTTCAGAGTTTTCAAAATGGTTGAGATTAAAAAAAAATTAACATCAAATTCACCTAATTACATCCGAATGACATTCGAATCAAATTCTATTGTACAGCAAATGTTCAAAAGATTTAGCTACGTTTAGCTCATTAATCTTTTCTATCAGGGAGATAACGTCAATTCACGTGATTTAAAAAGCATCATTAAGGTGTACAATTTTTTATTTACAAAAATTTTTATGAACATGCCAGTCAATACAAAAATATACTCATATGACCAAAGGAAGATCAAAAACAGGAATTATTAATATGTTTACTTTTATTCGATAACATACCGGTTCGGGTGGTTTCGGATAGAGACACGATTGAACGATAAATCACTTAACAGTCCGAACAAAACATTTCCTGAAATCCTTTACCACTGAAATAGACCGCTCTTCAAATTCGTGTACATCCTTCCTCTCTTCATTCCGTCCGACATGGCTATTCTATTCCAGTTTCCGAGACCAGAATGAGAAACTCTTTTGCACTCGTAATCCGCTCGATTCCGCCTTCCCAAACAATATTGGGTTTTTCTTTTTTGTGCGTTTCAATACCTATACCCTATATCTATAATGTGAGTGCGTATATATATATATATATATATACATATATATATACATATATAATTAGGTAATCTACCGGTTAAGATAGGTTTTTGGATGGACACAACTATCAAATAAACATTTTGTGACTCCAAAAAAAACCCAATCCAGCAACCTACCCTACATCAGGTCTCTCTTCATCTCTGTGTACTTCTTTCCTCCCTTCATCCCGTCCAACATCCCTATTCTGTTCCTGCGCTTTCCTCGCTTTCCCAACATTCTCCCCTCCATTACCTTCTTCAATATTCCACTACCGCTCAATACGCCTTTCATCCATTTTTCCTGCCTCCATACGATTTCTCTCAACAAACCCCTCTCCTCCCCCACCATCTCTAGTACTTCCTCATTTGTTTTCCTTTCGGTCCATTTCACCTTCTCCATTCTTCTCCACACCCACATTTCAAAAGCCTCCAATCTACGTCTATCCTCCTGCTTCAGTGACCACGTTTCCGCGCCGTACATAGCTACGCTCCATATCAGAGTTTTTACGAGTCTTGTCTTAACATCCCTACTCAACGTCCCCGTCATCAACTCCCTCCTCCTTGAGAAAGCCTCCTTGCCTAGCGCAATTCTTCCCCTCACGTCCCTACCACTTTGACCGTATTGGTCCAAAACACTTCCGAGATATGTAAACTACTCTACCTGCTCTATTTTTTCCCCGCCTATTTTAATATTTAGCTTAGCCTTTTTCTTTCTGGAAAATCGCATAACCTTTGTTTTATTAATATTGATTATCATCCCATATTTATCGCACTGAACCTTCAATTCACTCAGCAATGCTTGAAACCCCTTGGCTGACTGAGCAACTAATGCTTGGTCATCAGCAAGCCTAACCGATTTTACGAATTCCCCTCCGACTTTCATTCCTACCTCCAGTTCTCCCCATGCCTCTTTAATCATTTCCTAAACACATATACGTTGAACAGCACCGGTGAAAATGGGCAACCCTGCCTTACACCTCTTCCTAACACTGCCCATCCGGACTCTCCGTTCCCCACTTGCACCTGATCAGTCTGAGACATGTACAGGTTGCGGATCAGTCTCCTGTTCCTCCAATCCATTCCTTTTTTCTGCAATACACGCATTAATTTTTCCCAAGTCACTCTATCAAACGCTTTTTCGAAATCTACAAAACAGGCAAAAACGCCCTGGTTGTATTATATATTCCTCTCAATTAGTGATCTCATTACTGCAATGGCATCACGCGTACCTATTCTTTTCCTAAAGCCAAACTGGTCATCCCCTAAGTAATCATTTGTCTTACTCTCTATCCTTTTGTTGATGATCCTGAGAATAACTTTAGCTGCGTGGGATATCAAACTTATTGTTCTGTAATCCTCACATGACGAAGCCTTTGCCTTTTTTGGAATAGGAACTATCACCGATCTCACAAAATCTTCCCGCCAGATTCCTTCTTCATAGATACCTCGAATCAGTCCATATAGGGCCTTCTTCCCGCATTTTCGTAAGCATTTCAACAGTTCAACAGGTATGTTGTTCACCCCCACGGCCTTATTTGCTTTCATCTCCTTTAATGCTCATTCTATTTCATCGTCGAGTATGCCTGGACCTAAGCTATCTTCTTCTACGTCATGTTCCTTTTCTATGTCTAACCTTGTCGGCCTAAGTTCTTTACCATACAGTGTTTCTACATATTCCTTCCATTTCTCTTGGATTTTTCCTGGTTCAACTATTATCTTACCCCACTTATCTTTAACTGTTAGCACAGATCTTGCCTTCTTACTTCCCGAAAATAACTTAACCCTGCTGTATAGAGCACCAATTTCACCCTTCTTCTGTAAACTTTCCATATCCTCGTATTGCGTTTTCCACCATTCTTCTTTTGCTTTATTTGTGGCCCTTCTCAATTTATTGTTTAACTCTTTGTACTTCATTTTGACTAACTCTTTCTTTACATTCTTCCATCTTCTTCTCTCATCCATCTTTGCAATCATCTCATCCGTGACCCATGGTTTCCTTATTCTTTTCCCGTTAACGGTTCCTATAGTGTCTTTTGCTGCTTCCTATATCCCTTGCTTGATACATTCCCATTTTTCTTCGATTGTACTTAGTTCTTTACCGTCATCCATCATTTTCTCTACAGCCTGCTGATATTCCTTCCTCGTTAATCCATTTAATGCTTCTACGTTCCATTTCCTAACCCGCCGCCCTTGCCTTATCTTCTTGAAACGGACGTTACATTTCATAACAACTAAATTGTGGTCAAGAGTCTACATCCGCTCCTGGGAAACTGCGAATTTATCACACTGTTCCTAAACCTGTGCCTAACCATAATAGAATCTAACTGATATCTTTCTGAGTCACCTGGCATTTTCCATGTATACCTACGCCTTTTGTGATGTCTAAACCATGTGTTGGTGTTGACTAACCCCTGTCTCCTGCAGAATTCAATCGCTTTCTACCCGCGTTCATTCCTCGTGCCTAACCCATAGTCCCCTACCTCACCACCCTCTCTCCCTTCGCCTACCGTCGCATTCCAATCCACCATCACTATCAAATGTTTCCCTACAGGAACACACGCGATTATATCCTCTAACTCAACGTACATCCTATCGACTTCTTCCTCCTTGTGGTTGCTCGGTGGCATGTATACCTGAACAATGACCAAGTTCGTCGGCTCTGCTTTAATCTCTACGAGTAAAATCCTATCAGCTGCTTGCTCTATGTTGACTACGCATCTTCCTACCCCTTTATTTAATATTATGGCAATCCCTCGTTGGCTCTCGTCCCCGCCGCTGTATATCACTTTATAATTGTCACTCCAGTAATCCCCGCTATCCTTCCATCTCACCTCGCAGAGACCTAAAACATCTATATTACCTCTTTCCATCTCTCGCTTAATATTTTCTAATTTGCCTGTCCTCAACATTGTCCTGACGTTCCATGTTCCTATTCTAACTACTCTCGTCTTCTTCTGCGTCTTCTGTCTAACTTCTTTCGTCTTCTTCTGCGTCCCCATTACCAGGTGATACGTGAAAGAAGGGACTATCTAGTCTTAATTTAGCCCCAATAAAAACATTTAATTAATATTATAATTCATACTATTGGCCTTTTCATCCATTCCACTTTCAAGGCACGTAAAATATATACCATCGTTTATGGAACCCTATTTTCATGTTTATCGTAACTTTTCTCTTGCTTTAGGTAGAATATCTATAATATTTAATGAAACCCTAATTTAAAATTTACCGTTAACTCTCTCTTGCTTTAAAACTGTATGTACATCTTGTATTTTGATTACTTTCATCCTCATCGAAAACCTATCGCAATGACTGTCTCACGGTCACCACTACTCACAACCCGTTGGCTCACTTGACCACCCGAAAACCGAGTTGAATTTATGAATTGTCAAACCGACTCTTATTCCTATCAATACGTTTGCTTACACCTCATTGACCATTTCATCTACATACACTCTCAACAGCACTGATGCAAATGGACGTCCCAGTCTAAAATTCTCTTCTTCACACTGTCCATCCAGTCCCGATGGACAGTGTTAAGAAGAGGAGTCCAGACCTCTCCACTCGCACTCAAGCAGTCAGAGACATGTACGCGTCGCGCATACGTCTCCTATCCCTCAGATCTAATACTATTTAATGCAACACATTGACCGATTCCGTCCAATTCACTCCAATCGTAACCTTTCTTGAAATCTGTGGAACAGGAAAACACATCCTTATTTTATTCTGTTCCTCTGTATTGGTGACCTCATAACTACTATGGCATCACGCGTGCCTCTCCCCTCCCGAAACCCAAGCTGATCATCCCCTTTGTAAACATTAGCCCTCCCCTCCATATGTATACCTTTAATTTCTCTAAAAAACTTTGGTTTCAACTATTATCCTGCTCGACTTGTCCCTATCGGTTAACACAGATCTTCCCTTCTTACTTCCCAATAGTGATTAACCTTGAAGTATAGCGCACCAATTTCACCCTTCCTCTGTAAACTTTCCATATCCGCGCACTGCGTCTTCCACCATGTTTCTTTTGCTTTATTTGTTGCCCATCTTAATTCAATATTTTACTCTTTACACTTCCTTTTGCCTAAATCTGTGTTTACATTCTTCCACTTCTCTCTCATCTATCTTTCTAATCATCTCATCCTTGTTTTCCTTTTCCTTTTCCCGTTACCGGTTCCTGTAGCGTCTTTTGCGACTTTCGATATCACTTTTTTCATATAGTTCCATTTTTCCTTGATAGTATTCAGTTCTTTTTCCTCATTCATTCTTTTCTCCACAGCCTCCTGATATTCCTTCCTTGTGAATCCATTTAATGCTTCTATTTCCATTTGCATTCTATTTCCTAACCCGCCGCCCTTGCCTTACAGGTATCTTTCTGAAACTTAATCTTTTTACTGTATATTCTGAATTCTGTATCTTTTTGAAACGGTCTTATACCTGAACATTGACCAAGTTCGTCAGTTCTACTTTTATCTCTACTAGTGATATTCTATCAACTGCTTAGTCTGTCGCAAGGACATGGCCGCGCGGCTGCAAACCTTTAGTTCCGCGCGGCTGCAAGCTATTAGTTACAAAGAGTTCCCCGAGTGACCATCCGTCCTGCACTGAGGGTGTCCAAATACTGCACCGGACATGAACCGGATGTGACCCTGCCAGTGCGGGCCACGTGTGCCTGACCCTCGGTAACCCCCGCAGGGCAAGGGTCCAGGCGTGGCTCGCGGGGACGTCATTCCTTGAGGAAGATTAACGACGTCCCCTGCTGGACAAGAGGGTATATAGGGGAGTCTTATGCCTTGCGACATGAGGAGTCTTGTGCTGCGTGATAGAGAGTCTTGTGCTTGGCGACATAAGGGTCGTTGGTTCGGACGTGCTCCCAGTGCGACCCGCCGGTGACCATCACGACCGAGTACGGAGCCGGGTTCGGCGCCTTGCGTCGGGTAGGAGCGTTGGGTCGGACTTGTTCCCAGTGCGACCAGCCGGCGACCATCACGACCGAGCACGGGACCACGGGGTACTGATGGGCTCGCTCCCGACTTATCCCGCGAGTGCCCACCCGGTGTAGTTGTAAGTTGTTCGCCATGGATTAGTGTAAATTGTTCTCCATGGCTTGAGTGTTATTGTGTTTTGATATATGTCTTTAGATAATAAATGTATTTAAAGTAAGAAGGTTGCCTTCATACATTATCGACCCGACCTCCCCACCTATGTCCGCCGCGACATATTGGTGTCAGGTGCGGGGTGTGACTGTCAATGCCCGGGAGCACCAGAGTGAAATTAATAATTTGGAATATGGTATATAAAAATGAAGTCATTCTTTCAGTAATCCGAAGACCGTTTCTCCACTTCCTCAAAAATGGGCTTCCTCTAGAACGGTTTTCCCTGGCATTGACCACGTACCGCGGTGGGTCTGATATTGTATGAAGCATTGGTAATATATTTGTAGCCATGGAGTTGTCGATTGGTACTACGTCCCGCTCTTTTCCCCTTCGATGGGAACTGACTCCCCCACCTCCCGTAAATGTAATGGATTTTATACCTTCTGTGAATTGTATTGACGGCCCTTTGGGATCAGAATCAGCCGCCCCCACCCCGATTCCCCCATCAAATATATTCGGCTCCCAAATTTCATTGATCCCCTGTTTTAGTGGGGAAGACGACACCACAATAGATACCTTCTTGGAACGAATTCGAATCGTGAGTCATTTCAGCTATTGGAACGAGTCCCAAACACTAGGTGCGGCCCGCCTACGTCTAAGTGGAACTGCCGCTGAATTTGCTAACTATAATCCCCATGTCGTTGAATCATTTGAAAAATTTTCCAGATATAGGAAGGAACGATTTACCCCTAAAATGTCCAAAATTTCACTGGAAAAATTGTTCACTAGTTGTGTGCAAATGCCCTTAGAATCTGTTTGCGATTATTCAACCCGGTTAAGGGGGATTTCAAGGAAACTCCGTTCGTCATTTAACGAACCAGACTCGGAGGCAATAAAGGGAATGATTGAAGAGAGACTTCTGACCCAATTTCTGGCAGGTCTTAGGGCGGAAATTGGCCGCTTTGTATCCGTGCGAAATCCTAGAAATATATTAGAAGCCGAAGAATTCGCTCGTTTAGAAGAGGCTAACGCAAGGAATTATTCATCCCTGAATAAGGACGTGAATTTGCTATCCCATCCTGTAAGGGAGACTCCTCCTTCCAGTCTGCATAACATGAAACCAATCCCGCATCCACAATCAAATTTCTTTTCCCATTACAACCCAGAGCATTTAAACTACTCCGCGACAATCCCGAGTTCACGTGATTACCGGGTACATCAATCTCAGGTTCCTCCCCCTCAAAATTTTGGAATGTACCCCTACCCCGCAAGTTATGGTCTCCCACCCCAAGTCACCCACCTAGATGGCGGTTATCCTAATAACATCTATGCCATGCAGCCAAACACATTCCAGGCGCCCAGACAGCAGCGTCGGAATACGCCCGATCCACGGCCCCCTATTGAAGCCCGCATGTGCTATTACTGTAAAAAGGTTGGACACATCGCGAGAAACTGCCGCGCCAAAACACGGAAATGTTTTAATTGTGGTGAGGAAAC
Organism: Hetaerina titia; assembly: GCA_037158775.1. Lineage (NCBI taxonomy): Eukaryota > Metazoa > Arthropoda > Insecta > Odonata > Calopterygidae > Hetaerina > Hetaerina titia. Next base: position 132,627,399 of record CM073769.1, read on the forward strand.
TCACCCCTCCAGGGACTGCCCCTTGATACGATGCGGTGTGTGTAATCAGACAGGACATCTTCCTATTAATTGCCGTAATCATGTCTTAAATACGAATTCGGGAAACGTGTAGAACCCGACCAACCGGTCGGGAATGAGTTAGTGCTGGCCGTAACGCCAGAAGCAGGAATGACAGTTTCCGTTGGGATATTAGGGGTACGGCATAAGTTTCTTGTCGATACCGGTGCTGCAGTAACAATTGTACATCAAAAATGGTTCCCCTTTGACCACCTAAAAGTTTCGCGATATGACACACCTGTAAAAAGTGCCTCCGGACACCCGCTGAAAATTATCGGTCAATGCCAAGTGCCATTTGTAATTGATGATAAGTTATACCCCCATGACGTGTTGGTAATAGATGGGAATTTCCCTAACTATGATGGCATACTCGGATTGGATTTTATGGTGCGATATGGAAGTAGCATATCGTTGGAAAATCAGAAACTAAAGGTTTGCGACGGTCATGAAACTAGACTTGAATCCAATAACAAAAACTCAAGGGTTTTTCCAATTGTAACCGAAGATCTAATCTCTTTTAGGGAATCAGAACCTCAAACACATAATAATTTTAATTCTAATCCATGTAGCTCGCCTTTGCCTGATGTAGGTTTGAATTTATTGGAAGCAAAAAGTAATGAGGATAACGTTAAAAGCGAAGACGGTACCGCGACTGTAATTATCGATCTGTTAGGACCCATTGAAGAGGGGTTTAGTGAGGATAAATTAGAAGCCTCAGTGCGTGTCTTGGACATTTCTGAAAGGAACACTGATGGCGAGATAGATAGAATCACTTGCACCGGCGGGACAGATGAAAGGGTTTCCTGTACGCCACAGTTAAAGGATGTTCAAACAGATCTGTTTAGTGGGGCACCTGAGGGTCTTTCGTGCACACTAGATGTAGAAAGCGGTCCGATTGTAGTGGAAGAAGAGCGCTATAGCGGGACAGATGATGGGATTTCCTGTACGCTACGGGGCAGTGAGCAAAATCGCGGGATAGATGAGCAAGGTTCCTATACGCAAGATTTTGAAACCAGAAAAGCCACTACCTTAAGAGCAATTAAAGTACCTCCTCATTCAACCGTGCTAGTACAAGTAAAATGTTCCAATGTATCAGGCAAAGAGATTTCAATTTTTGAAGGAGAACATGGTGAATGTATTTTACCTATTCTCGCCTCCGTTTGTGATAATGATTCGGTCCCTCTGGGGAAGGATATCGCACATGCTGATGCCCTTTCCCGCATTCCCCCACCGATTGTGTCCATAATTGATAAAAGCGAAGGGTATGAACCTGTGTGGGATAAGAGACGTATCGCGCAAGAACAGAAAAAGTGTCCCGACTTGCAGCCTCTTTTAGAGCTTGCTCGAAAAAACGACCCACGGTATTTTTTTGATGACGATGAGGTGCTATATAGGGTTGAGACCAAGACTCCGGACCCTAGCTTTACCATTTGCGCACCTAAATCCATGAGAGCTCACATACTGCAACGTCATAATAATCCTTTATCAGGTCATTTGGGAATAGAGAAAACTGTAGAAATTGTCACACGACAATTTAATGGAGCAGGACTGTATACTGCTACCCGGGAATATGTGGAAAATTGTTTTCAATGCAAGAAAAGAAAAGGCTTAAAAAATCCCATCCCCCTTCAACCCGTCGTTGAGACCTCCCTTCCGTTTGAAAAAATTGCCTTGGACATTATGGGTCCCCTGAGATGTTCCCGAAGAGGAAACCGTTACATTTTAACTTGCCAAGATCAGTTCACAAGATATCCCGAGGCATTTGCGATTCCCGATCAATCCGCGGAAACTGTAGCCCGCGTTTTTACAGAAAACATAATCTGTAGGCACGGGGTACCTAAGTATTTATTAACGGACAGGGGATCTAATTTCACTTCCCAACTCATGCGCAGAATTTGCTCCTTACTGCATATTAAGACAATTTTTACCTCACCCTATAACCCTGCGGCCAATGGTAGATTAGAAAGGGCACACCAATCCTTTCCAGCGGTCATCTCGCATTATGTCTCACAAGACCACCTAGATTGGGATGATCACCTCAGTTTCGCACTATTTTGTTACCGGAATAGCAAGCATAGGACTACAGGGTATAGTCCCGCCTACCTTGTTTACGGGAGAGAATTAACCATGCCGTGGGACGACGTTTTGACTCCTATCCGGCCCTCCTACTCAGAAGAAACGCCATATGATCATGTCCTGCAGCGTAGGCTACAGATCGCCTACTCGCAGGTCGTTGAATATAATGCTCAAAATACAGAGAAGGAGCATAACAAGCATAATAGAAATTTAACGTTACCCAGTATAAATGTTGGGGAATTGGTATTGCTACGAAACATGGCGCTATCTCAAGGGCAGGCTAGAAAACTCGTCTCCCGATGGGTGGGACCGTATAAGGTTATTAAGGTGAGGAGCCCTGTGACATTTGACATTGAAAATATACAAGATGGTCGCAAATTCACGGCGCACCACAAAAACTTGCTCCCTTTACCCCCTGATCCTGAGTACGTCCCTCCCCTTGTTGTGTCTGATGAAAGCCAATACGTTTCTCGCGAACATACCCCGAGGCCCGAAATCGACTCCGAAAGGAATCTGACACAAAACACAGATAACCCTTTGTACGGTAAATGTTCACCTTTGCTTTCAGAAGAGGAGGGCCCGCCCTCAGCCGTAGGACCCCGGTATGATCTACGACCCTTACCGGGTAGAAAAATTTAGTAATACTATTGTGCATTTTTAAGTATTGTACTATTGTGTATTAGATCCGGACGCTCCATGACACCAAATATATTTTTATGTTTGTGATTCGAAACATGGAACATGTATATTTAGTAATTTTAGACATAATGTAAGGTCGTGGGCACAAACTCCCGATAATCGCTCTGCTGTGTGTGCTGTTATCAATGAACTCAGTGAAAGTGGGACCGTTAGTTGTGCCAAACACCCAGCTTCCCACCTTGCAGTGGAGACTCAAAACGTGTGCATTCGATGACTAAAGTGAACCAGTGTCCAGCCTGGTGAAGTGTAATGAATCGTCGACATGGTGGAACATTTTTAAGTGCATACGATGTCTAAAGCATGAACTTTCCCTTGTGTGAAAGATAGTTATTAGTCAAAATGTTCTGTAAATAACGTACGTAGTAATATAAGGTTATTTGATATTTTAGGTGATGGATTGTACTATTTTACGGGTATAGCCACCGATTCCCTTGCTCACGCTATCACAAAAATAAACTCCGCCAATAATTTCTTTTAGCCTTCTGCATGCCATTTCTCCCTCGCACTTTCATGTCATGATGGTGTGCAGCTACGGAGAAATATCGTGGAGTTGCCTGAGATTGGTAAATTAACCCCGTCCATTCTCCTTCCTACACTTCTAAGGGACAGTGTAAGAGACTGCCGTCGTACTTATCATTCATTGGGTTCCTAGCGGGGGTGAAACCTCCCTCTACGATGTGCCCACACAAGAGTGTTACGCCAGCCGGAGAGCCTTGAGATCTTGATCTTACTGCCGTGGGTTCAAAAAGGGTTGAGCTTTAATGCTCTCGAAGCCCAAACGTTCCCGACACGAGCAAATGGCCCATGGCCCTAAAATAAGGCATCCCGACTCACCTTAATTAGGTGTGACCGCAAGTCGTGATCGATTTGTCTTCTACCGGCGGAATACTGTTTGCAATGCACGAACGGCAATACCCTGATCCGTTCTCCCGCCTATCCTATCCTAACCCATAGCGCCAGCTCATACAACATCGCGGTGTTTCTCGGTGTCACACTCAAATAAAAGCAGCGTTGTCAAATTGAATTAGCATTTCCTCCTTGTGCTGTGTACATAAAAGGCGACCGTACCGGCGAATAGTACCATAGCGTGAGCAAGATTACTTAGTTAACTGTCCAATGTTCCGATAATATGACGCTCTGGATATCTCAGGGCAAGGGACCATTATACGGGCATCCGAGTGTTCAGCAACCTATGGCCCTCATTAGCTCCTCCCCGTGTCAGTAACGTACGCACAAAACTACTCAAATGCAATCCATGTACCTATGATTTCTGTTTTATAGATGTAAGTACCTTTGTTACCCTCTTTGTAAAAACACCTGTATTTGCACCCCAGCAAGTGGGTCTCTCCTTATTATTCTACCTGTTCAGTAGTATGTATTCTTTTCTGTATTTTATTGGTATTTCCATGTCTCTTTAAAAACCGGGGTGATGTCGCAAGGACATGGCCGCGCGGCTGCAAACCTTTAGTTCCGCGCGGCTGCAAGCTATTAGTTACAAAGAGTTCCCCGAGTGACCATCCGTCCTGCACTGAGGGTGTCCAAATACTGCACCGGACATGAACCGGATGTGACCCTGCCAGTGCGGGCCACGTGTGCCTGACCCTCGGTAACCCCCGCAGGGCAAGGGTCCAGGCGTGGCTCGCGGGGACGTCATTCCTTGAGGAAGATTAACGACGTCCCCTGCTGGACAAGAGGGTATATAGGGGAGTCTTATGCCTTGCGACATGAGGAGTCTTGTGCTGCGTGATAGAGAGTCTTGTGCTTGGCGACATAAGGGTCGTTGGTTCGGACGTGCTCCCAGTGCGACCCGCCGGTGACCATCACGACCGAGTACGGAGCCGGGTTCGGCGCCTTGCGTCGGGTAGGAGCGTTGGGTCGGACTTGTTCCCAGTGCGACCAGCCGGCGACCATCACGACCGAGCACGGGACCACGGGGTACTGATGGGCTCGCTCCCGACTTATCCCGCGAGTGCCCACCCGGTGTAGTTGTAAGTTGTTCGCCATGGATTAGTGTAAATTGTTCTCCATGGCTTGAGTGTTATTGTGTTTTGATATATGTCTTTAGATAATAAATGTATTTAAAGTAAGAAGGTTGCCTTCATACATTATCGACCCGACCTCCCCACCTATGTCCGCCGCGACAAGTCTGATGTTAACCACACTTCTTCCTACCTTTTTATTCAATATTATGGCAGCCCCTTGCTGGCTCTCGTCTCCTCCAGTAATCCCCACTATCCTTCCATCTCACGTCACAGAGCCCTAAAATGTCTATTTTTCTTCCCTTTGTCTCTCACTTCATATCACCCAGCTTAATTGGCCGAGTCCGGTAGTTGCCAGGACTCATATTCTCTATGGTGTCCATCATTACACTCTTGAGAATGATAATTAAGGTGGTTTTCCTCAATAGTGTTTTAACACGACACCATCACTCAATGGCCGCCCCACTGTCAGACGCCTTTACAGCCGCCTCACTGAGGAACAGACGCTGCGTGGATTACTTTTCGCCTGCCTCTTAACCGACGACGTATCTACCATCGGTGACCCTACCAGGAGGAAATATGATTGCTCCCATCAGCACAGCTCTAGGGGTCATCGGCATGCACAAGTCCTTCCACCACGTCAATGTTGTAGTCAACGGGGAGGGTTACAGGGTCCGTTTCAAAAGTAATGAAATTAAATTTCCCGCATCGCTCCCATTGGTTGGAGTGGAATTAAATAACTTGGAGTAGGTATAGAAGACATAATCATTTGCCGCAAAACCAATCTCAGTGCTCTCTAAGCTGTGGAAGCAGCAGGAAGTCAGTTTTTGTAAACCTCTGCGCGCCGACCGTGTCACGAAAGACCAACCGAGTAGATATTTCAAGTGAACTCTTGCAACGCATTGCAAATTAACCTGATTGTTTGAACAACGTCATCACTGGTGATGAAACCTGGGTTTTTTAATACGACCCGGGAACTAAGCGCCAAAACTCTGAGTGACCCACCGACCAGTCCCTCAAGCACAAAAAGGCATGAATGAGCAAATCAAAAGTGAAAACAGTGCCCATTGTCTTTTTCAATAGTAAAGGATTGGTCCATAAGGAGTTTGTTCCACAAGGACAGACTAATTATCGCTGCCTACTACATGTATGTGCTGGTGAGAGTCCGAAAAAGGGTCATCAGGACGAGAAAAGACATCTCCGCTACCTGGCAACTCCATCACGACAACACGCCTTACCACAACACGCTACGAGTCCGCCAGTTCCTGGCCAAACACCAGGTGCCTACGCTGCCCCACCCCACCTATACTCCTGACGTCGCCCCAGCAGCCTTCTTTTTGTTTTCTCGGATTAAGGCAGCCCTGAAAGGAACCCGTTTTTCGTCCATAGAAGAGATCCAATCAGCCGTGACAAAGACCTTGCGAGAGCTCCCCCTGTATATTAATGATTAAAAAAAGCATAATAAGACTTATCGCCGACGGCATTATATTCTACAGGGAATTAACGAGTGGCAAATATCGTAAAGCGATTAAGAATGTCTTAAACAAAATTGAAAAGTGTTGAGTAGAATGGATTTTGAATTAAAACACTAAATATGCACGGTTAAAATGTAAATATCACGAGCAGACTTACATATTTGTAGGTGTTCCGTTGAACAGTGCATACTTGTAAAATAATAGCGTGTTACCATCGCATCCGATTTTCGGAGAGTTGGGAAACTTATCCATGAGAAACAGAAGGAAACGTGTTATTTTTCTCTTGTTACATCACACCTGAAGTATTCGCCAAGCACGTGGAGGCCATCCCAAAAGACACTGACAACGGAACGGAATAAGGTATATAATAGGGCCGCTGCAAGATTCGCGAGATATTCGCACGAAAGACGCAAAGCGCCGCACACTTCCTGCGATCTCTTGGATGTGGGGCTCAGGATTTCCGGCCAAACTCCCCCACATCACCTTCTTGGGCCGGGTCCGCCCAGTGGACATGAGCGGAATTCTGCCTAATCATTAAAAACTGCGTCACGATTGAGCCGAAACAATCCGATGGAATTCCTTATTTAGGTCCTCTGTGTGGTCACTGGACTGGTTACCAACAGTATAACGAATGCAATGTGTACAGCGATTATCTCACGAATGGTGAGTGTAGTCACCCCTCTTCCACTCATCCTTTCCGTGGATACCACGTTTTTGTGCAAGTGTTGGCGTGGATATAACATGGCCTGTGGCCCATCACCCCCTGCCACACACTCTAGCGGTCTTGCACCGTCCCCCCGCGCCGGCGGATCTTCTTTCCCTACGCGAAAATCCATCGCGTGCGCTCTCCGCACGTGAGCTCGTCCCACGCCTATTTTGGGCTTCCCTATCACCATCTTCCATTGTTCATCTATTCGTCGTCCTCTTATTTTGAGAACGAAATAGAAAGTGGAATCTGCACAAACCGCTTTCATCGCTACAGCTCTACTGCTGCCCATACCATGCAAAACTCTGGGGAGAGGATATAAAGTGACACTGATATGTATACTACCTTGCGCAAGCACTCGCCATTCCTTATACCCTGTACACAGCCATTTACTTTTCTGTCGACATTCGCACAACTCTGGCAGCAACTCCACGATCCGCAGCAAGCATTTCGCCCAGCAGGCATCACTGCCGGGCTCCCCTGGGAGTAACCCCGCGAGGGGGCGCTCCGCCCCACGCTCGGAGGGAATATTCCAGCTGCAGAGTATCTCGCGACCCGATTCCTCCGCACGATCTGCCTTTGTCACAGCACCCATTCGAATATTATTGCTGCTGATAGCAACTATCAGGTGCTAAATCTATCGAGGGAAAGGCGTAATTTGCGAGGTTGCTCCTGTGATCAGCACGCAAGTAAAGCAATATTCATTGCCATTAGATGAAGTTGTGGCGACTTGAAAGACTCAGTGATACTCAGGTCGCTTGCCTCCTCTTCGGGAACTCGAATAAGGGCGTTCAAATTGTCGAGGCTGTGGTGCCCTTCGGTGACCCTGCGGTGACACGGCGCATACGTACCCGAGTGATCCTCGTCTGGCGACACGTGAGAGGGCTGCGGGCCGCCCGCACCCTCGTGGGTCCCGCACGCCGTCTCCGAACGGCCTGCCGGTCCCGAAAGGTGCACGCCGGGGTCACCGCCGCTTGGCGAGGTCACCATCGTGCCCACGCTGGCCGCAGCGTTCTCCACGAAGTGCTGGATGGCCTGTAGCCCCAGAAAGGAAGAAAGGGAGGAAATCATTAATTAATGGATCTGAAAATTGAGCGTACGTAGCCAAGTGGGTGAAATGATACGAGTTCTCAAATCACACCAAATATTTTTAAATAAGACTTATTTACGAAAGTAGCTCAACAAACAGTAGTCATACAATATTAGTCGCATTACTTGGGCAACAACCAAATTTAATGCCATATTGCTAGCTAAATGTGTACCATATGCTTGTGGGACAAGTTCCATTGGATTGATTCGATGATTGCGTCAATGGCTGCCGCTGAAATTTGAGACGTGTTCAGTTCGCCTACGACACCGATGGAGGGGGCAACCATTGTATTGCTACACCGAAAAAATGTTGAGAGCACTAGCAGGCATTTCTAAAATGCCTAATAGTGATCACCCGTTGACAACGGAGGCGTTGCACGTGAGACGTATTGCTGCGAAAACGAACGCGATATCACGTTCATCTGGCAAAATAGACGTGCAAAGTGTCTCTAACCCTCTCTAAGACCAAAAGGTGTCCGCATGTGAATTTTTCCTCTCCTCATATGTCAGGAAAAACCTTCAAAGAAAGCGCTGCTGGGCAACGAAGGCAGTCGCTGGTGAAGTGAACATATGTCGACTTGCAACGACCGCCGCGGATGGAGCCGGGAGAGTTGCTGCAAGGCGATTCGCCGACGACGAATTTTCCTCCTCTGATCACTCTTGAGAGAGCGCCTCTGCTCCTCCGCCCCCAACGACTCCTCCTCTCCATCCTTTTGCCCTCCTCCACAATGGATATCCTTCATGTGCACTTCTCCTTCAAAAATAATATATTTAAAACTACCGTCTACAGTAAGCCAACATAAACAACAATATATCCACTACAGCAGCAGCTTCCACCCTTCCCTTAACAAATATTCACAACCATAATCTATTTATATTTGTGCCTACTAAATTTGCAATAAACCCATTTCCCTCAATAAATTTCTCAATATCATTCAGGCGTAGATAACCAGCACCACTCCTCAATTACAAATGCGCTCGAGGAATCGCTAGTGGTACACACTAGTGGCCCCCTCGATCCGAACCACTCCTCTCTCACTCCCGGATGTTGACAGAGAGAGCATTTGGTGTTCCACCAGAAAGACGACGCCGAAAAGAGACTACGCTTGCGCTTATACTGCGAGCCACAACTCAGTATTGGAGCTAGAGAATCAGAAAGAGGGAATCATATCAGAATTTAGTGATCGATTCTCAAAATTCCAAAAATTATACCACGAATGCGATGTTAAAGCAATGTGAAAGGATTTCCCGGATGTACCCCTCGTGAAAAGTAGCATATTAAAAAGATTACACAAAGAGCCTTGATGGTGCAACACTCAGTGCGGAAGTCGTCAAGGCGCCAAAGTTTGTGTCACGCGAAATTGAAAAATGCCAGGAGAGATGTTCCTATCTGTGGCCATGCCAAGTTATTAGGAAATACAAAAATTCTAATTCCTTGGCACATGTAGACTTTTGGAAAGCGCAGGCTGATTTCAAGAGATAAATTTCATGGGATTTGTTGGAAGAAAATCTCTAAGCCTTCTGGTCGTATGTGAAAGAAGGAAATATGCCTTCGGATAGGGTCACTAAAAGGGGGCAAATAACATCCGGCTTAGAAATGGCTATTTAACTGAACTTCTCCTCCAAAAGTGTATTAAATCCAAGTCAAGGAAAGAATTATGTGAATAACTAATAAATAACATGGATAAACTAACATAACCTCGTCAATCCCAGCATAAAATGAATGAAATTAGCGCATAGTGCCTTGGAGCACAAAAGCGTCAGTTGGTAACGGCCAAAGCCATGAAGCCTCCCGGTCCCGACGATATTCCCGTCGGCATTTACCTAGCATTGACGTCAGCAATTGTCCCACACTTACAAATACATTTTAACGAGTCATTGGCTGAAGATAAGGTAGCCTACGATTGGAAAGTAGCAAACATCACGCTTGTATTTAAGAGTGGCTGTAGGTCTAAAAATCCAGTAATTATATGGTAGACAAATCACTGGGACATAAATTTCATGCGAGGTTCACGTGTTCTTGAACATATAATTGTCTCATCTATTGTGGGACACATCGCACGAAATATCGAAGTGCTCACATAAGCCCACCGCTCACAGAAATCGTGCCATCCATGCCATCCGATGCCACGCTCTATGGACCGGAGACCTCCATTGGTCCGCCCCCCAGCGCCTTCCCTCGGAACCCCCGCGACCATGACCGCAATGGGTACGCACCTTGAGCAGGTCGTCCCCGCACCTCTGGAGCACCAACTCCAGGACGGACCTCTTCTTGGCCGGGAACACCTTGGACAGCATTTCGAGCGAGGAGAGGCGATCGGCGGAGAGGCGCTCGGCGGACGGCGGCGCCCCCGCGGGGCCTCCCTCGCCGGGTTTCCCTCTTCCGCTTTCCTCGTCGCTCGACTCTCCAGCCACCCCTCCCTCTTCCGCGCCCGCGGAAGTCGCCGGCCCTGGGGTGGAGACGGACGGGCGGAAAGAGATGAGGACGACTCCCGGCGGACAACACACAACACACTTGACGGGCGTTGTTGGCGCAAAGAAACCGAGGCCCAATAGTCTTTCCGAGACGGCGCGCGCCTTCGTCATTTCCTCGATTACCTGTTTCAAGCTACGCGCAACTTGAATAATGGCGGGGGAACTAATCGCAGGAAAAATATTCTGACGAAATAAGTGATCCGCGCTACCGGTTGCTCCATATTAGTCTATCGTCGGTGAAATGAAACAATTTATTATATTTTTCGCAGATGCTTTAAATGCTTAATGGTAATATCAGTTTCTCTTCCAAAATAGATATTTAATGTTTTACGTTAAATTGATCAAAGTATACTATATTGATTAAAATGTAATTTGCAATATCGAAACACGGGAAACTTCTTTACTTTTAATTTCCCATTTGGCGTTTAATTCATATCCATGCTCATTCTATTTTGCTATTATGAAGTGCCCTCGACGCGTCGGCACCAGGGAACTGTGTACGCAAAGGATGTATTTCTCAAATAATTACTCTACCGAAAATTTGAAATACACGTAAAAATATATCATCACTTTGCACAATGAAGTCATAACGTGAAAATGCATATAGAGTCAATATTAAGAATCTGACGAGAATAACATTTTTCAGCATCCTTCCTAAGTAGAGCTAATTCCAAAATTAATCTGAAATAGAGTCGAAAAGAATAATGTCCAGTAAAAGGCGACCTGGGAATCGACTGAAAATTCCCGACAGTTAGAAGTAGGCGCAGGACGACGGTATGGACGGGGGAAATGTGTTATTAGAGTAAGCCCAATAGTATTTGCAGCGCGCCCGCAGTCGCATTCAGCGGAATCCATTAAAAGCGAAATGAACGACCATCTCAGGGCAAAGGTCGATAAAAATACCTCCCTTGATAAAACAGGAGACAAGGAAGGGCATGCGATGTCTAAGAAGAGGAAACGTGCCCTCTCCCGGCTGCGAATCACGACCTAGGCCTCCCTCCACAAGCAAAAGTTTGCACTCGTACATGACAGAGTCGCACGCGTGAGCGCGGATTCATTTAGCCATGGCGGAGGAGGAAGGGAAAGAGGGAAGGGGTCTCACCTTGGCGGCATTCCACGGGAGGAGTGTGCGGGGTGGGGGGCAAGACAGGCGCAAAGATGGGCCCCGGAGGCAGGAAGCCGAACTGCTGCCCAGTGGCCATCGCCCTCAGCCCCAGGGCGATGGCGTCCTCCGCCGCCTGCTGCCGCTTCAGCGCCACCTATGGCGCCAAATGGGACGAAAGCACATCAGCCGCACGCACCCAACAATGGATGAAATATCGCGAAACGAATGATTGAAAGCAAAACAAGGTCGTCAAAAACTGACTTCAATTTGAAGAACTCTATGCTGCTTTGAGTGACAAATTTAACACCAAACATTTAAAAAATAGCGAAATCCAAGCAGGCGCTTAAGTTTCAATAAAGGTAAGTAATGATTTTGTGCTATAATACGAGATATGGTTTTTCATAAAATAATTAATTAATTTACAAACGTTGTTTATATCAATATGCATACTTTTATTTAAAATGGCCTCCACCGTTATACTTGCAAATCATATTCCCGGACCCCTCGCATGTAATAAACATGTCTTTTAAAATGGCGTTAATGAATTAATTCAATTGCATGATTGAGTAATTCCTTTTCCTCCCAAAACTCAAAAGTGTTTGCTACACCTATCCCTATTTTACCACCCCAAAAGTGAAGGTGTAGAAGGTAAAAATATTTTCGTGATTTGTGTGGCGTATCTGAACTCATCGGTGAAACAATTGACGCGTGGTATGCCTAACGTTGGCCACCACTGCCCCAAGTAATCATTTGCCCTGCTCTCCATCCTTTTGTTGTTGATCTTGAGAACCCCATTTCGCTGCGTGATAAATTAAACTTATTGTTCCGTAGTCCTCACATGATATAGCCTTTACCTTGTTTGGAATAGAAATCTGCAAATATTTAACAAAGTCATCTGGAAAAATTTATCCATCATTAATGCTTCGAATTAGTCAATGTGGCGCTTCGCTCACGACTATGAATGATTTTGGCAATGTATGTGCGGTATTCCGTCACATCTTTTTCTTTTAAAAACCCCCAAAATTTAAGAGTTTAAGAGAACGCCGCGATAGCTTAACTGGCTGAAGCACTCGGCCGGACATCGAGGGATCCCGGTCAAGGCGAGTAATTTTTACACTCTGAAATTCTTGCATTGAAATACATATTAGCGGATGAATCCGCTAAAAGTTACTATTGTGGCACCTCCCGCAGTTTCTTAGAATTAGATCTTCTTAAATTTCTTATACCTTATTGAATTTCAAGAGGATGCATTGCTTTCCTCTGTTATTACTAAAGACGATTGTTCCTCAAATTTATTCAATTTTGACGGTACATATTTCCAAATGATTTAGCCGTGGGCCCGCCCTTGTCTTCACTCCTGGCCGATATTTGCGTGAATCATTTTGAAATTTTTCTTCTCCTCAGCTCACCCTCTCATTAATAATGTATTTTGTTTGTTACGATATGGAAACTGTGTCCGTCTGTGTGTGGATAGGTTCCGAAAGGCAACAGTTTCTCGCACATTTGAATTCTGTCTACTCTAATACACATTTCACGAATGAAAAATAAGAAAAAAGTTTCCTGAATACCCTCGACCTATCCATTTCTAAAGACAAATATGTATTACGCTACTCAATTTTCAGGAAGAAAGTGTATACGGGCCAAATAATTAATTCTACTTCAAGGTATTGCTTCGTCCGCAAGCTGTCGGTATTTCAGGCAATCGTCCACCTATTTCCAGATCGGATTCAAATATAAATAAGGAACTCAACGTAATTAAAACGATTGCAGCTAACAATGGCTATCCAGAAGAACTAATTAATAAACTTTACCGGAAGAAACTAACTAACATAGCCGTAAGCAACGTTTACCACCCTGAATAAGACCCCACTGTCATATGGAGACGAATTCTCTCTCTAGGGAATATTTTTCAAATATTAATCAAGTTTTTACCGAGAGAATAAATTAAATTTGCCTTTAACAAATATTCATGCCTTAAGAACTTGATCTCAACCGCTGGATAGAAAGTCTCCAAAAACGAGCGGAGTGGAGAGTTCCTCTAAATATATTGAGCAACCGGGACGGAAATTTTAAGAAAGAATAAAGGAGCACAAACCAAGTGTAAGGAATAGCAACATAACATCCCTCTTTGCTGAGCACCTTATCGAACGTTACTCCAAAAGTGACTTCGAGCCTAAAATTCTCCATTACTGCTAGTATATGGGATCCTCACGAGGTTAGATCGATTGACGATCGCGTGCAGCGATAGGAGCTAGATTTGTAAGACGTTGTTATGATAAACTTAGCAGCGCATCCAAAATATTCGAGGAGCTCGGCTGGGAATCAATTAATTGAGCGAAGGTTACACTACAGATAAGTTTCTTGCATTAATTAGAAGGATGTCTCTTTAGCGGCGATAATGAAAAGTATTATTACCCCCATCATACTACGGTAAGAGAGATCATGTCAATAAATTTAGTGTGATTATGGCAAGTGTGGAACAGGTAAGATATTTAAAATTTTATTTTTTCCATGAATGATAAGGGATCAGAATAACACTTACCAACCGTGGTAGGGGTCATATTCAAATCCGCGTAAACTTAGCCTGGTGTGCATTCAACCCCTGCCACACACTCTAGCAGTGGCTTGCAGGGTACTAAAATATCTAAATATCCACATTCCTCGTGCCTAAACCGTAGTCCCCTACCTCGTCAACATAACATGAACTTCCACAAAGTTGAGCTTAAAACAGTAGAAAATCTCTTCCTTCGCCTACCGTCGCATTCCAATCTCTCATCACTGTCAAATGTTTCCCTGCAGGAATACACTCCATTATATCCTCTAACCGATCGGATATACTATCGACTTCATCTTCCTCATTTAGTATATGGCTCCAAGATGCTTTCTTAGGACGAAATTAAATTCATTTCTGGGATTTTACCAAATTTGATAAAATATCCGAGCAACCAGATTTCGAAGAAGGCGTCATAGGTTTGGTCAAGAGATGTACTACGAAATACTAAGAAATGGTGTTCAGAATCGACCGATGGTCGGTGGCCGCTGGGAGATTAAGCACTTTTAGAGCACGCTATTCGTTCAAACTCGATGCGCCGACCGCTCATTTCGTGTCAATTGGTGTAAACACACAGAGCGTGAAATACATAGTATATCCCTATCCGTCGCTAATTGTTTTCTAAATTTTCACATTTCCGGCATCATTGAATTTGACCCTCAGACCGTGTAGATTATGCGCGCTTCATACATCAAGGGAAACCTCTCGAATGGCATGAGGAGACGAGCGTGAACCTGCACCAGTTCGCTTTGTATCTTCCTCAGTCACCTTGGATTTGCATCCATCCCGTGGAAGCAAGCGCCTTGCCCTCCGTCGAGTGCTCATCCGAGAGGTCTTGGAACGTTCGCATACATTTGAACACGTGGGACAGAGATGAGGGGAAGTAGGGGATCGAGATGGTGCGGTGGCTAACGCACTGACTTCCCACCCCGAGAACCCGGGATCGAATTCTGTTGACGGCAGATATCTTTTTCAGTGGTTTCCCGATCCCTACTTGAGAAGCTCTGTGGAGGGCACTTTGATTGAGTAAGTCGTCCGTCGGGTGGGACATTAAACTGTTTAACCCCTCGGCGCCTTTCGTTAAGAGTGCTACTACTCAATCAATGAGGAGAAGAAGAGAAGAAGGACAAGTCTTTCAGGATTGTATCGAATGTATACATTTTATGGAAGGACTGTAATTAAACATATTTTATGACATTTTGACTGACTGTGACTTCCTTCTCCCTATGATTATTCGGTGACATGTACCCGCGAATTTGGTCATTGGTCAGGTATTTCCCCTCTGTTGTATATTACTCTATAACTATCACTCCAGTAATCCCTGTTATCCTTCCATTTCGCCTCGCATAGATCTAAAATATCTATATTTCCTCTTTCCATCTCTCGCTTTATGTTCTCCAACTTTCGTGCCCGCAACACTGTCCTAACAACCCTACATACTAATGAACTCTAGGCGTTCGAGACGGTCAAAATCTGCGGCAACCGCCAAAAACATCGATAAACTTCAAGAAACTGTAATAGTAACTTTAACGGAGTCACCCGCTATGTGTGCATTATAATGCAACCATTTCAGAGAGTTAAAATCATTCGCCTTGACCGGGATACGAACCCGGATCTCTCGATATCCGGCCGAGTGCTTTAACCACTTAAGCTACCGAGACATCCTCTTACACTCTGAAATTTTGGGGGCTTTAAAGGAACAAGATGTTATGACGAAATACCGTACATACAATGTCACAGGCATTCGTAGTCGTGCGCGACGCGCCACAGTCCACGATGTTAATAAAGCCAATTTCAAACACTTAGGCTGTTCATACCTTAGACAAATTTCAAGAAACTGTAATAGTAACTTTAACGGAGTCACCCGCTATGTGTGCATTATAATGCAACCATTTGAGAATAATTGAACATGCGTAGGTTGTAAGGGCGTTAGGTGCTCAGTATGGACCAAAAACCCATTCGAATGAACATTTCTGAGGGGTCCTTGTAGGAGCGAGCGGTTGAAGCGAAGGGAGTCGGATGTTTTCTCGTCGATACATTTTTGCAGATTAAACTTGGGAGACGAAAGAACAGTGGAGTGGCTGCGAAGGGTGAACCTCCTCCGAGAAAGGCGAAGACCGTTCCAATGGCCGGGAAGGTGACGGCGACTGTTTTTTGGGATTGGAATTGTGTTCGACGATTATCTTCTAAAAGGTGAAAATAATGATGTGAGAATATTACAAATTATGACTTGACAAGCTGAAAGCAGGAATTGCATTAAAAACGACTGCATTCGATGAAGAAGAAGAAAGTCCATCAAGACAACGCACCTGCTCACACTTGGGTGGTCGCCAAGGCTAGAATCCACGAATTGCACTTTGAATTGGTTGACCACTCACCGTACATATTCACCGGATCCCCCCCCCCTGCGACTTATTCCTGCTTCCTAAGCTAAAATTTTTGCTTCGAGGACAGAGACTTTCACCGGACGAGGTGGTTATCTATCACACACGTAAACGCATATTTTGCGGAGAAAGACGTCAAGTATTATTTGGAAAGTTTACAAAAGTTAGAGCATCTCTGGAAAAAAGTAAATCAACTTATTAGGAGAAAATGTTGACAAATGGGACTGAATTTGATGACAAAATATCTTTCAGTCTTGGAATGTCGGAAACCTCGTACATGTAAGTTATATGAGCTATCTGCCAGTCGCAAAGTACTGTGCCTTTTTCTATCGACTAAAGAAAAATTGCTTCGAAAACGTGGGGATATATTGAGCGAATTCCTTCAATAAATTTGGAACAAACAAGCTACGTTCTTCCCCAACGCTCCCTTTGATGGCGGAGTGTCGTGCAAATAAATTTGTAGACCTAATTCATTTGGATATTTTTCCGCCCAGCGTGATTGTAATGCCACATGGTAGTTGGTGACTGTGTACATGTGAGCCCGCCCCTATGAATGGGATTCCTTGTGTGTGCTCTTAGTGTAGCCATTGGATTGAGGACTAATAGTATTATAGTTGTAATTTGTGCAACTCAATGCAGGCACGCTCTCTAACGTGCCATTAAAGAGGATCACAGGGTGGCATGTGTTTTTAGAAATATTGGAATAGGTGTAGTGCGGCTAGTAATCTAACATCCCCTGCCACACGTCCCTTCGACGGCTTGCGGGGAGTGATGGGTGACTTGGAGGAAACCTCCGGTGAGAATCAAAAGAGGGAGAGGACGTGGATGTGGGAGGAATTATGAAAGGTGAAGTTTAAGACCGTGGGTGGCGGACGGGAAGGAGGGGCGGACTTTTCAGACAACAGGAAGCCATTCGCAAGTCGCGAAGTATTGGAGGAAAATAATGTGGAGACAAGAAAATGGAAATTCCGAGGACACCTAAAAGTAAATATTCCTAAGAAACATAGATCTAAGCCTGTAGAAAGGCTAGAATGAATGTCAATACTCGATGAGGAATTGCCGAATTTCGTAATTCTACATGTTGCAAAAAAGCCATGATTCCCTCATTGCTTAAGTATAGGTAATAAATCGAGAGAAATTGTTCATCTGGAGGCAAGCAATAACAGATACCGCAACGAAACTTCATCCCTCAATTCTATTAGGAATTATTAATAATTATGGAATTCTATTTTCCATTTTAATGACAATTATGGAGGATATGCGGAGCCGAACGAAAGGTCATTCGCACAAAAGTGAGGCCAATACTTAAAACTTTCAAGCTGCCAAGGGATGCAAGAATAATAAATGGCACACCAACAACTATTATTACGAAATTATTATTTAATACGTTTCAACAAGTCACATCGGACAGTTATATTTTTGAATTTTAAAAAACCAACGACACCAAAACGGTAATAGATTTCCTTGAAAGGTAAAGAGATTTCGGAAAATTCAGCATGAGCAGAACATTTCGTACACACACGGTACCCGAGGGGACTTTCCGGAAGATGGGTATTGGTTATTTAAATCATAATTAGCACAGGTCAGGGAAAGTCACATTCACTGGGAAATTTCGATTTTAAAAATTGCAACCAATTGGCATCGTCCTCGTGTCCAGTGACCCTATGGTCTCTCTGTAATTCGAACGGCTTCGCTCGACACCAAGATTCACCACAAGTCGCCCGCGCCTAATGCCGGCCCAATAGTGGTCTCGACAGTTGGCCGTGGTGCGTTCCGGACGCCCGATCGCCTTCCCCCTTCAGCACCGCCCCGAATACCATCGATGAGCACCGCCCCCCGGGGGGGCACGGCACCCTCCGGAGAGGTCGGCAACCCACCTGCGCCGCCATCACCCGCTGACGTTCCGCTATGAGGTTACACTTGGCGCAGGCGCAGTCCCGGAATCGGCAGTGCCTCTTGTGCCCCTTGAGCCACGAGATGGTGCCATGGTTCCGGCACCGCGCGCACTTGGGACGCCGGGCGCCCTTCTCCGTCGTGGGATACGGCGCGAGGTCCCCGCCGCCGCCCCCCGGGGCAGGGGGGCCCGCCGCCCCCTGGCTCATCCCGCGCTCGCACTTCGACGGGGCCTGGTCGGACCCCGCTCGGCAGACGGAGGGCGCCTTTCTGCCCGGGGGCGGCGGCTGGGGCGACGGGGGCGGCGGCTGGGCGCTGAAACGAGACTGCCGCCGAGCTCTGCCCTCGACGACGAGCGGGAAGGAGTGGGCGGCCTTCGCCCCGAATCCCACCCCCACTCGCCGAGGCCCCCGGTGTCTCTTCCATTCGCCCCCCTCCCCCTGTGAGGACGTGACTGTTTACGCGCGGCCCCCTCCCACCCCAGAGGCAAACATTGCCCACACAGTCGCAACCTCCCCCGCTTCAGCCGCACGGAGAGAGGAAACATTTTCGTTTCCTCTCTCCGGAAGCCACGCCCCCCCCCCCCCCTGCGGCGGCCGTCACCCATTGATCCGCTGGACCACTTTGGCCACACCTCTCGCCTCCCACAATCCCCGCCCGCCCATTCGCAGGCCTCGCCCACCCACCCATCCGGGAGGAGAGCGACGGACCAATCGGGGACCGCCTCCGTCCCTTGACCCCCGCCCCCCGTGGGTGTCCCCTGCATCAGGCAGTGGCGTACCGTGGGAGGGGACTTGTCGAAATGAAACAAGCGGCGAGGGGGCGCCACCAAACTGATCGAATGTGACCGGCGCCACGGCCGACCAATTAAAAACCTCACATTGAACAGAGAACGTTCATCGCCAAATGAATCGATTGCATTAAGTCACGCCTCAAGAAATCAAATACTGAAGCCTCAAATAGTTCTCGAAGTTTCTGCATCTGGACCCATTCTCCTTGAAAGAGTAAACTCCTTAAAGATTGCAGTGACGACTTTTGGGAGAAGAGACAGTGGTGTAAACATTTGACGATATTTTTCTTCTTTAAAAGGGTACCTGGCTAATGGCCACACTTCATCGAATTATAAAAATTATGCATGATAAAATATCAGTAATCCAAATCTCCAATTCACCGACTTTTCTTTCCACCGAGCATCACAATTTCGAGGGGAGGGGCGTGCACCCGTGGACGGCTTCGACAGCAGCACCCCTCGCCGATTGGCCCTCAATTATCCCATTCATCCATCCCCTCTTCCCATCTTCTCTGCCTCAATTTTGATTGCTCCATCCAACCCTCCATCAACACCCTCTGCGACTTGCCTCATAAGTGCTCTCCTTCCCCACACCGAAGAAGCCGAGTTTGTTTGAAACGGATGCGCATAATGCCCTGATATGTGCTCCCCATGAAAGGCGTGGTAATACAACTGCCCCCAAATATTTTACTTGATCGGTCGTAGTTACCACTGAACCCTTTCTTTCGTATTCATTTCCTGCTCGACATTTTCTCTGTTCCAAAATTGCAAAACTGCGCATTTGCCTCCGTTAAATATTAATCCCCAATCACCAATGCGATATTGTGTCTAAGTCTCCAGATAATAGCCCACAAATATTTATAACACTCGGACGGCACAATAGAATAGCAAATTCCAACGAGAAAAGTGACTTGAAGAATGCCGAAAGTTCAAATTTTCTTAAATGTGACGGAAACAAATTTTCTTATTGTGCCGTCCAAGATGTTTATGTATATGGAAATAGATACAAGGAAAAAGGATAGGCACACGTTTAAAGGACGAACACAGAAGATGTGTGAAAGGCGGAATAGAGCAGATCACAAACGCAAAAATATTTCCTTGACCGGGACTTGAACACCGGATCTTTCGACTTGCCGAGCTGATACTCTAACCACTTGAGCTATCGAGAATTTACACTGAGATCTGCGATCTGTTAAGCAGCCAAGTGCAATTGGCATTTCAGAAGGTAAACTACATTGCTGGAAGTACATGAGTAGTAGGGCATTGGTGGGAGAGAGTGAAAAAGCGAGTGGGAGAGGTGTGGCTTCTGGTTTTGAAAAAAGGACATGTGTTGCGTCTAGGTTTATCGCAGGGCATGGGAGTGGTTTTGGGACGGGGCGGGGATTTAAGGAGTGGAATGGTTTATTTGAGCAGATCTGATAAGTTGACGTTTGAAAGTAACGTAGGGAGAATTGGGCAGAGACTCTAGACCAGGGAAGCATGTGGTGCAAATTGAAGAATGGTGGGCTTCTGCGGTGGAGGAAGGTTTGGGAGTGTAAGCATAGCTTCGGATTCTTTTGTTTGGGAGGGATTCAGGATAACCTGGTTGGAGGAGGGAATGGGGTAGATTTGAGAGGAATTTATCAAGGGAGTCGGGGTCATTGCAAATTCTGTGTCTTCTTTTGGACAGGGAATAAGGAATGGAGCGTTTGGTTCGATATGGGTGGCAACTGTTACTGTAATATAAGTATTGTTGTTTGTTGGTCAGTTCTATGTGTAGAGAAGTGTGGAATTTTTTGTCTATTAATGAAACGCTTACATCTAGGAAGGTGATTTGGGAGGAGAAATCATAGATATAAAAGAAACAGAGGATGAAGCGTTGAGGTCGAAGATGAAGGTTTAGGAGTCGGAGGAGACGGCCAGAGACAGAAAATATCGTCGATATATTTCAATCACATTAGAGATTGCTTCAGAGCTTTTTGACAATAATTCTTTTTCTGCGAGACCAAGGTAAAGGTAGCATAGGAAGGGCCGAATAGACTACCCATGGCACAAAACTTTATATGCGTGTAGGATTCCTTATTAAAGGAAAATAAATCAAGAGTGAGGGTGAAATCAGCAAGGCCAAGAAGATATTCTGTGCTGGGTATGTCAGGGCGTTGGGAGAAGAAGTAGGGGTATTGGAGGGACCTCCGCCCTATGTCAACGTCTGTCTCGCAGGAAGAGAATTCCTTAAAATGTAAAAATCTTTCGCCTTGACCGAGATTCGAACCCGGATCCCTCGATGCCCGGCCAAATGCTTAGGCAGTTAAGCCTTCGAGACGTCCTCTTGCACCCCGACATTTTGTCAGAGGACGCCTCGATAGGTTAACCGGCTAAAGCACTCGGCCGAGAATCGAGGGATCCGGGTTCGAATCTCGGTCAAGATGAATGATTTTACACCCTGAAATTGCTACATTTTAATGCATATAGTATTAGCGGATGACTCCGTCAAAAAAGTTAATTCTGCGGCTTCTCCTACAGTTTCTTGAAAAGAGAATTCCTCTCCAAACACGCCCCGCGACGCGAGGACCAGTGCTTCAGCTCCAAGAGCGACACGCGCGAGCACCCGACGCTGCTTCGGAGGGAAGGTACCACAAAAGGCGGGAATGGGAGCACCCCCGCCCCATCAGGCGTCGCTCCCTCTAAATGGTGCGCTCGATTGAAAAACCGTGGGTTCGTTTCGGAGTGGAGCCAATTCGAAGCGAGAAAGGGAGTAGGGTGTACGCGGCGGGGATGATGCACCCCTGGGGGAGGGGGGGCAAGAATCGGATTACATTTTGAACTCTGGATGAGCTCGATCCCGATTCCCATTTTTTTCTCAGAGATTCGAGGAAGGGCTTAATTACCGACTTCGCAGGCGACCTTTACAATGTCAAGGGAATGAGTAATGTTATCTGAACAGTGACGATTAAACACTTGATGACGGTCACCACATATGATAAGGATACATGAAATGAAGGTGCACCAATGGGAGGATGTTGGTTCTGTTCCTAAGGTGGGGGGGATGACAGGAAAGGACTCCGCCGCCCGGCATTTATGCAGCACAGGAGGAAGGCAATTCGCGAGAATGGAGACAACTCGATGGTAAATATTGCAGCCTCTCTTGCACATCACCCTGCGATTCGCGCGGCAATGATGTGGCCCTGGACCTACGTGATGTGAACGCTTCGCCGCCCTTGGGCCCCTGGGGACATCTCCCGACACGATGACCCCCTCGTGCCCCAGCCGCCACACCACGAGCGGTGCCAGGCGGAGGGGCTCATTTTTTCGGAGGCGCCCCTGACCGTGGGAAGAAGACTTAGAGCGGGTCCTGGGGGATGGGGAACGTGGGGGGGGGGGGCGAAGTAAACAGATGTCCGTGGGGCGGGCAGGAGAATCGACTGGAATCGCACGGCGCCTCTTTCGGAGCGCAGGCGAGGCATCGGCGCCAACGTCGAGGCTCGGAGACGGCGCCTGTCGTGTCGGAGGAATACACCGCGGCCAACGAAAAACAAGCGAGGAGATGGAAGCGCGATGGAAGCAGCGGGTGCGACGAGTCTGAGAGTACATTCCTCGTGAGGAAACACTCACTAGTGGTGGTCTACTGGGTGTTATGTAGATGTCCTTAAATGTAAGATTATTTGAATTGCTTGGGCTCAAATAACGAAATTTCCACGCTGGGGCCCATGAATTCTCGTGCATTTAAATCAAATTGTTCCCCATAACAAAATTTTCATGAATTGAATTCAATGTGAGTAATGTTATAGAATATCCATGTAGGAAGTTCTCCGATCAAAACCCGTGCAGATAATGACTTCTCTTTTACACATAATTTTAAAAATAACTTATTATTTTCTGGAATAATTTTTACGGAATTATGCTTCAAAGTAGGTAAGCGCGGAGAAGTTTCACCCGGGAGCAAATGCCTTTTCCCGAAGTTGCGACGGGGGCGGAGGGAGGTGGGGGGTAGAGCCTAATTCGCAGTTACTCGCGGATGTTCATTTACTACTTCAATTAGGGCTTGAATATGTGATTGTCTCGACGTCTCTTGTGTCACTCATAAGATTGTTTACTACGAGATTATGCCATGAAATTATTGACGGTGGTCCTGGTGATCGGGATGCGCCCAGTTCACGTGTTTTAAATTGTAATCTGATAATATCTAATTCCGCAACATTACATTCCAGTCTCGATTCGCCACTTTCACTCTTGGGTCCGTGAGAAAATTCGCAAATAATTTCAACCATGCGTTTTCCGTCTGCTACCCTTTGGTAAGTATTATCCGAATCGGGGGCCTCGAGGATTTGCTCAGGAGTTAGACGCAAGCCATTGTCTACATTTTCACCCCGTTCCGCTTTACTAAATTGCTTCGTTCCAAGTAATTCGCGGGAGTTGATCCGCTTTTGAATAATCTTTCGCAAACAATTCCGTTTACACTTCGACACTGCAATTTTTTGCGGCAAGTGGAGATTAATTCCGCACGTATGATTCGTCCCTCGCTCACGCCGAGTGCACCCCGCCGACCGCGGCTCATGTGCGTCCACCCAGAACAACGAGAAGCCACGGTGGCGACCCCACGGGGGATTGGGACGATGGGGCCCCAGAGGCCCGAGCCCCCGGGGAGCCTCCGTGCACCGAGGGGGGCGTCGCGAGGGCCCGACCGAACGCCGCCGCCCATTTCGCACGCCCACGCCCCCACCCCCTCCCCCCGCGGTGTGTTTTTCCACCGAGGTTGGCGAGCCTCGAGGAGGGGGAGGGGGGTCCAGTGTGTACCAAGGCTCGCTCTCGCTTTAAAAGATTTCTGACGCGTAGACACAACAAGGAAGAGACTCCATTGGCGGAGTTGAAGAAGAAGGAAAGGTTTCTCTTGTGGAAACAAACTCAATAGTCCGCGCGCGCGCGCGTCTGTGTGTGTGTGTGGCCTGGGAGGCCGACCAAAGTTGCGTTTGTCGGGTGTAAATAGCCCCGGGCTGGAGGGGGGGGGGGAGTGAGAGGGAGGGTGGGAACCCGGTCGCCGGACGAACGGATCATTTCGGGGAGTGAATCCGGAGAACAGGTCATCCCGGAACAGTCGCCTGGGATTCGATTTCATAACTACGAGATGCTCTCCGAAATTTGACCATCAGCAGCTTCTTTTGGCGGTCATCTTGCCAAAACATGGAGAACAATTGAAAAGCGGAATTTTCTTGCTTAATTTCAAACTTTCAGATCCTTTTTTGATTAATATTCTTACTTCTGGCTGCGAGCGCTAAATACGAGTCGAAAGGTCCAATGGCGTTCGAAGAAAGGTTTCTTTTGGTTGGTATTGGATCTAATAATAAAGGCATAAATATTATAGTAATAGGAACATTATGGTGCTAGTGGCGGTCATATCGATGGAAATCTGACTTGCTGCACTACGGGAGTGGCGTTAAAAGTTAAAAGTTAGAGAAGACATTTTTTCTTCAAATTTATTCCTATCTTTCAACATTGTCTCATTTTAAGTCGATACACTCTTTCTGGAGATGCTCTAACTTTTTTAAACCTTCCAAATAATACTTGACGTCTTTCTCCGCAAAATATGCGTTTACGTGTGTGATAACCACCACGTTCGGTGAAGGTCTCTGTCCTCGAAGCGAAAATTTTAAGCTTAGGAAACAGCAATAAGTCACAGGGGGGGGTGCGGTGAACATGTACGGTGAGTGGTCAACCAATTCAAAGTGCAATTCGTGGATTCTAGCCTTGACGACCGCCCAAGTGTGAGCAGGTGCGTTGTCTTGATGGACTTTCTTCTTCTTAATCGAATGCGGTCGTTTTTAATGCAATTCCTGCTTTCAGCTTGTCAATTAATAATGCGTAATATTCTCACATCATTAGTTTCACCTTTTAGAAGATAATCGTCGAACGCAATTTCAATCCAAAAAAACAGTCGCCGTCACCTTCCCGGCCATTGGGACCGCCTTCGCATTTTCCGGAGCAGGTTCACCCCCTGCAGTCACTGCACCGTTCATTCGTCTCAGGAGTGCAGCGGCGGATCAAAGATTCATCCACAGTAATGAGTCAACGCAAAAAAATCCTTGATTTGCGGGGGCGTATTGAATTTTAAAAGCAAAAAATTTCATAGATCGATACTCAATTTTTCCAATTTCATAAAACCCATAACGACGCACGCAAAAGAGTGTCAAACAACAACGAATAGTCTAAAATGGGTTAAATATTGGAGAGTACATTTCAACGCATGCACACAGACATTCCCAAACTCTTTCTAAATATTGCTGGTCATAATCTTCATGCTGAGGTGGGGAAACCATTCGGACAACCCTTGTGCAGTAGATCAATTTTTCCTGCCTCCTTCCTCCCTTCATCCCCTCCAACATCCCTATCTTATTCCTTCCCTTTCCTCGTTTGCCTAACATTTTCCCCTCTATTACATTCTTCAGCATTCCACTGCCGATCAATACGTCCTTCATCCATTTTTCCTGCCTCCTTATGATTTCTCCCAACAAACCCCTCTTCTCAGCCACCATGCCCAGCATTTCGTCATTTGTTTTCCTTTCGGCCCATTTCACCTTCTCCATCCTTCTCCACACCCACGTTTTAAAAGCCTCCAATTTACGTCTCTCAACCTGCTTCAGTGACCATGTTTCCGCGTATCATAATCAAACATAAATAATCACACCTTTCTTACCCCTCTCCTTAACAATGCCCATCCCCATCCTCCATCCACCACTCCCATCTCCTTGGCAGTGTAGGTATACAGAGCGCTCATCCTTCTACTTTTATTTTCTGTAACACATACAATGATTTTTCCCAATTTACTCTATCGAACGCCTTCTCAAAATTTTCAGAACAGACAAATATATCTTCTCTATTAGTGTCCTCATTATTGCAATGGCATCGTGAGTGCCTTTACACTTCCGGAACCCCAACTCATCAACCCCTAAGTAATAATTTGCCCTGCTATCCATCCTTTTGCTGATGAACCTGAAAACCACTTAAGCTGAACATGATATCCAACTTTTGTGCTTCTCCTTCCCGTTTTTGGAATAGAAACTAACACTGCTAAACCTACGAATCATTCCATAAGAACTCTTCCTCCCAAGTTCCCCATAACTTTGAAGGAGTTTCGCAAGAATGTTATCTAACCTCATTGCCTCATTTGATTTCAATAATAACTTTCACGTCTCACCATCAAGTATGGCTGCACCTAAGCTATACTCATTTGGGTCATATTCTTTTTCCATTTCTAACGTTGATGGGCAATGGTCTTTACCGCATAGTTCCTCTATATAGACTCCTTCCATTTGTTTTGGTTCTTCCCTGGTTTAATTATTGGAACCTGTTATTTGTAATTTTCCTGGGATAATCTTTGTTTTTGGCACGGATCCTGGCTTCCTTCTTCTTGAAAGTACTTACACTTTCCTGTATGGCGCACCAATTTCACCCTTCCTTAATTAAATTTCCATTTCTTTGGACTGCGTTTTCTACCACGCTTCTTTTGCCCTATTTGTTTACCGCCTCCGTTAATTATTCAAATATTACCCTTACCTAATAATATGTTAACATTTTCCCATTTCCTTCCCTCGTCCACCTTTTTTATCTTTTCGTCTCCATTCCATTGTTTCCTTGACCTGTTCCTATAGCTGTTGTATATTTTTTACATATTTCCATGTTCCTTCCGTTGCACCCGTTTCTCTATCCTCACTAAGTAATTTCCCTACAGTCTCCTTGTACTAATTCTATTCATTTCTTCTAAATTCAATTCCCTAAACCATCTGCCCTAGTTCAAAGTTTTTGAGTCGTAAGCTACACTTCACAACAACTAAATTGTGATCAGGGTCCGCATCCGCTCCCGAAAAACTGTGCACATTGGCCACACTGTTCTTAAACTTGTTCCCAAAGCATAATATAATTAAACTAATACCTTTTTGAATTCTTTTTTCATATGTACCTAGGCATTTTATGGTGTATAAACAAAGTGGTGGTGACTAACCCTATTTTCTTCATAACTGTATTAGAATCTTTCCTGTGGTGACTCCTCTTGCCTAAACAGTAGTCCCCCACTTCATTGGCATTTCTTACTTGGCATACCGTCGCATTCAAGTCCCCCATCACCATCAAATGATTTCTTGCAGAAACACACGCGATTATGTCATCTAACTGATCATATACCCTAGCTAGCGACTTCTTTCTCTTTATAGATACACGTTGGCCTGTTTGTATGCCTCTCTTACTGTTTCCTCTCTTGTCAAAGAAAAAATAAACTATTATGTAACATAAAATTACCTTTGTTCAATGTAATGTGCAAAAGTAAATTTGATGATCGCTTTGTATTGAACACAGAGGTCCAGGGAAATAGGTAAACTCTTCATAGTTCATTATTCAGAGAGGTTCAGGGAAATAATTCAACCGTTAATTCACTCAAAAATGATGAAGGTGAAAGCATAACCAGCAGTTTGCGAAAGTTATTAAATTCCTAACTTAATAAATTCCTTCTTTCAAAGCATCTTCACCAATGTCTCACTGAATGTTTCCGATAGCTTACCAATTCGTCCTCGCCAACCGATGGCCAAAATTGAAATCTCTTATAAAGGAAAGCATGTTTGCTGAAAAATATTAAGCTTAATAAATTCTCCGGGGCCAAGAAAATACCCGATTGTATATTTAAGGACCTTCGGAAAATGCGCTGTGTCTATAAATCATATTTAAGACGCCCCTGGTAGATCACAAGGTTCCTAGAGATTGGAAAACGGCAAACATAACACCAGTATTTAAAAACGGAGACAAAGAGGAACCGAGAAATAACAAACCAATTTCCTTCACATCCATTTTGTGCAAAGTTATGAAACATATAGTTGCTAGTTCGAGCCTGAGAAACCTCGATAATAAGGAGATATTAATGAAAAACCAGCACGGTTTCCGAAAGGGTGAATCCCACGAGACAAAACTTGCGCTTTTTGTTCATTTTATTCTTACTTCGGGAGAGAGTAATATTCCAGTGAACGTGATTTTTCTAGATTATAAGAAATCCTTCGACAAAGTAACTCATAGTAAACTACTCACAATGCTGGAAGCATATGACATAGATAAAAATAACCTGTGATGGATTAAAGACTTTGTGAATGGTCGGGTACAAAGAGTAGTGATAGATGGAGTTAGCTCAAATGCAGTAGAAGTTCCTTCAGGTTTCCCCAGGGAAGTGTCATTGGACCTCTTTTATTCCTACTTTACGTTAACGTTTACGTTAACGACATTTACTCCGTAGTCACTTGTAAGATACTTTTAGTTGCCGATGATGCAGTGGTTTACCGTGATATCCGTGATCCTGAGGACATAGTAGCTTTGTCAGATGACCTTAACGCTATACAACGCTGATGCGACAATGTGTAATTAGAGTTATACTTATAAAGTTCTTAGTCATACATTTTTGGAAAAAGAGCAATTCCTTCACGAAAGCCTACTGCATCGGGAACACCGACATGGAATGTTTAGACTCGATTAAATATACTTGGGCGTTACCCTCACTTACGATTTCTCCTAGGTGAAACGCATACGAGGAATATGTGGACAAGCTAACAAAAGATTGGGATTAATTAGAAGAGTACTGGGTAAATGAGACGAAAAATTCAAAGAGAAATTCTATCTGTCGCTGGTTAGGTCTCATTTAGAATATGGTGCTAGTGTGTATGAGATCCTCACGAAGTTGGATTGATTGCGGAATTGGATCGCGTGCAGCGTAGAGGAGCTAGATTGGTGAAACGTTGTTATGATAAATTTAGTAGCGTATCTAAAATATTAGAGCAGATATGCTGGGAATCACTCACGGAGCCAAGGTTAAATTACAGATTGAAGCTCTTGCATAAATTGGAAGGTCTCTTTAGCAGTGTTGTTGAAAATGTATTATTACCCCATCGTACTACAGTAGGAGATATCATGCCAATTAAATTGGATAGATTAAGCGTAGAACAGATAGATTGAAGATGTCATTTTTTCCACGAACGATAAGGGATCAGAATAACATTGTCCGACCGCGGTAGGGTCATATTCGGGTCAAATGTAGGCTGGCGATTCTCTTTCATCCAGAATAAAACTTATTTTGGGTCTTTCTTTCTTCATATTTTATATTACTTGCCTGCAACAAAGTGGGCATAGATTCCTTAACCGTTTTCTAGTGGAAATCTTTCCGAGAAATGCTCTTCTTCACTACACGGCTGTAAAACAAAACACGCAAACCACTGATGAAATATCCACAGCTTCCAGTATGTATGCACCATGGTGTATTATATACGTAGTTACGGTATTCATTTCAAGAAAAAGTGGTACATTTTAAATTATTAATGACATCATAATTCTCTCCATTCAAAATATCTGGATGATCGAAGGAAAATCACACCTTGCACAATGGAAATTATTGTATTCGAGTGAGGAGGAATTTCGATTGAATGTAGCAAGCGGCGAAGGAGAGGGGGGACTCAACCTAGGAAACCAGGGCTGCGGGAGAACGAACTGGCCGGGGGATGGGGCGGGGGGGGGGGCGGGTAATCGCGTCGAGATCAGATCAGTGGCGGGTGGACGTCCAGCCCAAACGTTCCCATTTCCGTTTTATCCTCTTTTTCAGTGTTTTTTTGTGCCAACAGTTTCTTCGTATATTACAAGCCGCCGCTCGCGAATCAATGTTCAATGTCATATCAAGCCAAAAACCTACGTACTGTTGGTGCCGTCATTATCTTTCAGATTCCTGAGTGATTTGACACATCGCTTTTGTGAGTGTTCCGGTCTCTTGCATTTAAGAGTACACTTTAGCAAAGGAGTGATCCCGGGGAGACAACAATATAATTCTTCCGGAGAAATGAGTCCATCACAACTGACGTCTTATAAAACTTCCACATTAGAGTATACATGCAAAATTTCAGGGTGTCCAGAGAAATTGTCAGTCAAGATCAAGTACATGCAGGGACAGATTGGACCTGAGACGGAGCAGGTTATGAAATCGCAGTTCCCCGGAAATAAACGCGGATTCATGTCTCAAAATAGTGCCAATGAAGAGTGGCATTATACTGCAGATAATCAAATAGGAAACACGGGAGAGAAATTGGTGAGTAACGTCGGTTATGCGCGGACAAAAACGAAATAATACCAGAAGACAGTCGAGAAATTTACGAATGAAAATACTCAATTGAGTACAAGTATAGCAAAATGAAAATGAATCAAGATATATCGAAAGCCTCAAAGGAAACTAAAACAGCAGTGAATAAGAATATGAGTGGGGAACCATGGATTACAGAAGACGATTAAGAAGTTGAATCTGAGAAGAGAGTACAAGGGACAAACACGGAGAAGAAAGTACAAAATATAAATAATTAATCAAAACTAGGAATAAATAGAGGAATAAGAGGTGGTAGAAGATACAATACAAAGATATGGATAGTTTACATAGACAGGATGAAATGCGTACGCTGTGTAGCACTTGGGCTTTGGGCACTAAGAATAAAAAGGAGGGAAATTCATCAATCAACTCGGGTGAGACTCGCGTGAAATGAAAACAAAAGATGGAAGAGTTATGTGATAAGAATGGTAGCCCGGCAAATTCAGAGGGAAAGGAATTACGTACAGTGTTATGAAGAAAACTCGGGACCAGGACTAATACAAGGTCTCTCCGGAAGCCAACCAGCAATGCAATATTCTGAGAGAAATAGCCTTCCGTAGAACCATGACGAGGCCATCGTTGTCCCCTATAAAAGTACTACCCTTGGTACCTCACACACTTATCCAAGCATCCCTTTTCCCACCCTCCAAAACAATCGACAAAGTCCTTTTTCAGAATGGTCAAAGGCTGCCTCGTCACATTCTCTCTTATACCTTGTCAAGTGACTGTTATTGGGGATACTGGGCTTTTATTTCAGGGAGACAGCAGTAGACCCACGGCTCATCTCCTATTATGACATTATTTTAGAAACCTTGGTCATCAATTGCGGCTTGGAGCAAGTCTCCTGCAACTGCAGCGCGAAACTATTGACGTTGACATTGAGATAAAGGAGAGAATGCACCGAGGCAGCTAATGACCATTGCCAATAGATTTGACAATTGGAAGAAACACTGGGTGGGATAAGTGTGTGAGTTCTCAAGGGATGTATTTAGAATAGCGTGAAGTCAAAGCATTAATGAGGTCACCAGTAGAAATAAGTATACATATCATGAAACCTGGATGTTTCAGTTAAATCGTGCAAATGGAGATCGCATTTGTCGCCTGGGCTCTGAAATCTCATTTGCAGAAAGCAATGGAAGAGGCACGGGGGAAATTGTAGACAGTGGTGGAATGGATCAGGTGGAGAATGCATAAAATCGGTTAAATTTGCGATTGGTCAAGCTTTCCTTTGGCAGTCGGTCAAGGGGTTGCAAGCATTACTGAGCGTACTGAAGATCAGGGCGACGGGTGAGGGAAGAGCAAAAAGAGTAAAATAAATGCAGATTAACAGGTTTTAGAGAAAGAGCAAAACATGAGGTTAGAAGATTATAGTTGGTCCAGATAACTAGAGTTAGTAGAACTATTTCCCTTCATTGGTAGTTTTCCGGATAAAAATACTGAAAAGACTAGATAAATCAAAATAATTATTGGTCCCGGCAAAAAACTTTCACAAAGAGATATATGAATAAGGAGACGTAAAGAAAGGACGTAACGAATAGAAAAACGTTGATTTTGAGCGTAGTTTGTGCAAAACGAAAAGCCGGTCCTCTACGAGAGTTGATGTTGATGAAAGGAGGCGTAGGTTGGGGGCTTTCGAAATGTGAGTGTGGAGGAGGTGAAGTGGACAGAGAGGAAAACAAACGAGGAAGTGCTAAGATGTGATGGGGGGGGGGAAGGAAAGGGGATTTCACGAAGATATTGAAGGGAGGCGGGGGAGATGGATGCAGGGCACAGTGATTGGCGATGGAGCAATGAAGAGAGGGATAGGAGGGAGATTGGTGGGTGGGTAAGAAGAGGAAGGGGAAGGAATAGGGATGCTGGACGGAATGAAGGGAGGAGGTAAATGTGCGCAAGGGGAGAGGGGGTGGAGGACAGTCTGATTGCGTCTTCTTAAGGGAAACTGAGAGGTGTAGCAGTGTTGAGGATGTGTCCACCCAAAACCTAACATAAACGGTGGAATAAGAAGAATAGTGATTCGGCAGTCGTTGGCGCTCCCGCTCGTTGGGGACCGGCTCCCGCGAACGAATCCCACGCGCCCCTCCCCCCCGCCCCCTCCGACATGGGGCGGCGGGGGTGATGGGGGCCCGCCTCCCACCCCACGCTGCGCGGCTGATGGGATAATGGGTTTTAGTCAAAACACGCGCCTAAATATGTACACACACACGCACAGGGACACAAATACAAACGCCATAAGCGATGGAAGGGAAAAGAAATAGAAACGAATGACACACACACACACACACGCACGCACTCTCGCCGTCGACACGCCACGGAACCTTTCCTTGGCCGCCCTTCCTTCCTCCGCTTCTCTATTATAACGAGGATGGAGCGCGTCGATGCCGTTGTTTCAAGAGGAGAGGAGATTAACGTGCGAGGCAGGAAGGCGTCTCCGACGGCTGCGCCACATACATGGACAATAGGGGAAAAAATAACTATAAACACAGTATTCAACCCGAAGGTCGGTTTGGTAGGTGATGGTAGAGTTCACCCAGTACTAAGCCCGAAGACGTGTGAAATTCACACATCAGGGTATTAAGAGGGACCATGCCTTTCCCTGTGCCGGTTATGGTTTCCCAGGAAGATCTGGTACCCGAAAGAAAATATAGCTTGGGTTATTAATGAAATAATACCTCTGTTTCCGAAAAAGTAGACCCTGCGGGAAACAACTTGAGCCTTTTGCTCATGATATTCTTACTTCGGGAGAGAGCAATGTTCCAGTGAACGCGATTTTTCTAGATTATAAGAAATCCTTCGACAAAGTAACTCATAGTAAACTACTCACAATGCTGGAAGCATATGACATAGAAAAAATAACCTGTGATGGATTAAAGACTTTGTGAATGGTCGGGTACAAAGAGTAGTGATAGATGGAGTTAGCTCAAATGCAGTAGAAGTTCCTTCAGGTTTCCCCAGGGAAGTGCTATCGGACGTCTTTTATTCCTACTTTACATTAACGACATAGACTCCGTAGTCACTAGTGACGTACGTTTATTTCCCGACGATACTGTGGTTTACCGTGATATCCGTGATCGTGAGGACATAGCAGCTTTGTCACATGACCTTAACGCTATACAACGCTGATGCGACAATGTGTAATTAGAATTATACTTATAAAGTTCTTAATCATACATGTTAGGAAAAAGAGCAATTCCTTCCCGAAAGCCTACTGTATCGGGAACACCGAAATGGAATGTGTAGACTCGATTAAATATACTTGGGCGTTACCCTCACTTACGATTTCTCCTAGGTGAAACGCATACGAGGAATATGTGGACAAGCTAACAAAAGATTGGGATTAATTAGAAGAGTACTGGGTAAATGAGACGAAAAATTCAAAGAGAAATTCTATCTGTCGCTGGTTAGGTCTCATTTAGAATATGGTGCTAGTGTGTATGGGATCCTCACGAATTTGGATTGATTACCGAAATTGATCGCGTGCAGAGTAGAGGAGCTAGATTTGTAGAAGGTTGTTACGGTCAACTTATCAGCGTCAAGCGTTAACTGCAATAAAGACCCCGACCCTGTAATTTTGTTATAATTATAGATTAATTGTAGAACAGAAAGATTTAAGATGCCATTTTTTCACGAACGATATAGGATCAGAATAAGAATGCGCGACCGCGGTAGGGTCACATTCGGGTCAAAGTTAATCTTGTGTATATTCATCTCCCGCCACGCACCCTCGCGGTTTCTTGCATGGTCCTGAACAGATAAAATAAATAAGATAAAAGTCTTGGACTCAATGCAATGGAGCAGTTAGAAATTTTGAAAATGCGTCCGTTGCAAAGATGAACCCGCTAACGAAATGTAGTATCCCTCCCATTCTCCCCCACTCCTAGACCTACCACTCTT
Organism: Hetaerina titia; assembly: GCA_037158775.1. Taxonomy (NCBI): domain Eukaryota; kingdom Metazoa; phylum Arthropoda; class Insecta; order Odonata; family Calopterygidae; genus Hetaerina; species Hetaerina titia. The sequence goes on from CM073769.1 coordinate 132,661,694, forward strand.
TCACATGCAGTACTCCCCACAAGGGGTATCCTCCTCCCAAACAAACCCCCATCAACAATCAATGATTGACACCGAAAGGTATACTGCCCTTTCCTCTCCCTCACATCTACATTTGACCTTCTTACCCTCCCTTCACTCTTGATCAACCCCTGCTCAAAAGGTATACATGTATATACAAAGTTAGCTTCTATGAGGACCACCTGATGATGGCCTCCAACGTCAAAATCTTGGTCGTGTCCTAAATAAAGTGTGCGTGGAATTACTAAATTATTTATTTCATTTCAATATGCTACACTTCATAGTAACTACATTGCGCCCCAAGTCCTCATTCTCTCCCGGGATACTGTGCGAATTAATCAAGCTGTTTTTAATCTGTCCCTAACAATAATATAATGTGATAAGCCATACATGCCTTCCCCTTTCGTTCCGTCTTCATCTAGTGTTCGCTCTGATTAAACCCTGTCTCCTGTAGAATTCTATTGCCTCTTCCCTGCCCTTTCGAACGCCTACTGCATTGGGGACACCGTAATGGAATGTGTAGACTCAATTAAATGCCTAGGCTTTACCCTCACTCACGACCTCTCCTGGGTAAAATAAATACGGGAAATATGTGGAAAGGCTAAAAAAAAATTAGGACTTATTTGAAGAGTACCGGGTAAATACGATGACAAGATCAAAGTGAAATGTTATCGGTCGTTGGTTAGGCCTCATTTAGAATATGCCGCTTGCATATTGTAGGATCCTCAGGAAGTTGGATTGATTGCCTAATTGGTTCGCGTACAGCGTAGAGGAGATAGATTTGTAAAACGTTGTTATGACGAACTTAGTAGCGTATCCAAAATATTAGAGGAGCTCGGCTGGGAATCACTTAATGGGGTGGATGTTACATTACAAATTAGATCTCTTGCATAAATTGGAAGGATGTCTCTTTAGCAACGAATGTGAAAATGCATTATTACCCCCATCGTACTACGGTACGAGAAACCGTATCAATAAAATTAGAGAGATTAAATGTAGAACAGATAGATTTGAGATGACATTCTTCCCACGAATAAAATGGGGATAACAATAATATTGTCCGACCGTTATAGTGGTCATATTTCGGTCAAAATAAATCTTCAAACCCTGCTCTTTAACCGATCGGATATATAGTACTATCGACTTCATCTTCCTCATTTAGTATATGGCTCCAAGATGCTTTCTTAGGACGAAATTAAATTCATTTCTGGGATTTTACCAAATTTGATAAAATATCCGAGCAACCAGATTTCGAAGAAGGCGTCATAGGTTTGGTCAAGAGATGTACTACGAAATACTAAGAAATGGTGTTCAGAATCGACCGATGGTCGGTGGCCGCTGGGAGATCAAGCACTTTTAGAGCACGCTATTCGTTCAAACTCAATGCGCCGACCGCTCATTTCGTGTCAATTGGTGTAAACACACAGAGCGTGAAATACATAGTATATCCCTATCCGTCGCTAATTGTTTTCTAAATTTTCACATTTCCGGCATCATTGAATTTGACTCACAGGCCGTGTCGAATGACATGAGGAGACAAGCGGGCACCTGCACCAGTTCGCTTTGCATCTCCCTCAATCACCTTTGATCTGCATGCCTTCCGTGGAAGCAAGCGCCTTGCCCTCCGTCGAGTGCTCATCCCAGAGGTCTCGGAACGTTCGCATACATTTGGACACATGGGACAGGGATGAGGAGAGGTCTTGGAGGATAACATCGACTGTTTTAATATTTTGAAAGTACTGTGTTGAATTATTATCCAAGATATTTTCGAAATAGTTGGAACATTTTAATGTTGGCAAAGTTGTTAACCATATGCGTACTCTTTAAACTCCTTAAAATAAATGCTCTAAGTACAAGTGTCTCTAAGTACATGCACTTGTATTATTTTCATGCAGTTGAATTCCTTGCATTTTCCCCCTGGCACTCACCCTAGCGGTAGCTTGCAGGGCACTAAAATAATTCAATAATAACTACTTTTACACTCAAAATTTTATCATCATTTGGAAAATTCGAATTCACATCCCTAACCTCGGGGAGCTTGTTTTTTCTTTGCGAAATGACCACTTGGTATTTTGTTTTATATTTATTGATTTATCCGCGTCAGCATTGAATGGCATCTCGGCCTTTTCCCTAGCCACTCCTTGCGTATGGCTTCTTCGCCCTCCCTCACTTTGGTTTTTCTTGGTTGGTGCCCCGCCTCCCCCCGTCCTCTGGTCCCCCATTCGATCCACCAGGGCAGTGCTACGACCCCCGCGCCCCCTCCTCCCCTACTCACCGTCCAGAGCATTCGTCTTCCTTCGGATTCCCTTTCCTTCTCCCTTCAACCTCTCGCATGGCAGGTTACCGTCAATGGGCACACTACTGCAGAACTGTTTCATTGATATTTTAGTACCCTGCAAGTCACCGCCAGGATGTGTGGCAGGCCCCAAATCTGGCCCTGGTGTACACACACATATCCTTCTTTGCCTCTGTCGATTCTCTTCACCAGGAGATATTATTTCATAGCAAATGGGTCATCTTGTTGAAAGACAAGAGTGAAATTGAGTTTGATGCGACTGAGAAGACACCGTCCAACCGCCTCCGCCTTTCGTCTCCTCCCCTCGGTTCCGCCTCCTCCTCTCCCCGGCCGTCCGTCCCGAGAGGGAGCCGGGCGCGTGGGAGGGGACCACCCACGCGACACAAACGGGATCGCTCACCCCCCGCCACTAACCCTGGGGAAGGGGGGGTGCTCCCGGCGAGGGGAGCACACTGGATGACACCCGACGTAGCACGGAGTGAAGACGCGCACCGCGTCCCTTGCACACCTCGGTGGGGCGAGGAGGAGGTCCTCTTGGGCCCGGAGGCTGGTCGCTTGGGATCCGTGGTGCCGCCGTGGATGGCACCCGCTGCGCCACTGAGGACCCACGCGCATGAGGGGTGTCGCTGCTTCGCACATGACTGGTTCACATCGCCCTCGTATGCCGGGCACCATTCTTAAATTGCTGCTGTTGCCATCCACCTCCTTTGAGCAGCAGAGAACACGAATACGTACTCTAAAATTATTTATATTTTTCCTTACTATGAATAGATGAGGAGTTACCCATACATTTAAAACTTACGAGTACTAAGGGGAAGGAACCCTACATTCCAAGGAACTGCGGGAGATGACGCAACAGAGACTTTTGACGGAGTCATCCGCTAATATGCATTACAATGTAACGATTTCAGAGTGTAAGGCGAATGATTTTGACACACTGAAATTCTTGTAGAAAATACCCAATTGGAATTCCACCCCTGTCTAATAATCATGCGTGCTTGACATTAAATCACACCAGGGGCAGGTTTAAAGTACCACAACGACATGGAGCGTCTTCTACGAGAAGGGAAAGTTCTGCCAATTAGCAGACAGCCAGGGGAACCCTGGAATGGGAGCGGTGGAAGTGCAGAAGTGCTTTTCTACTGTCTTGAGTTTCATTGGAGACTCGAAGCCTCTCCACTCAAACTCAACACAATAGAACAGGCACTCATCTGGCTCCTTCATTCCTTTAATGAGACTGGTATCAATAACAGACATTAATTATCCCGTCGACAGATATTTTTTTCCCATTCCTCTTTCAAACCCTTTCATATAAATCCTATAATTGCAAACCTTACGAGGAATGACCGCTGGAAGGAAGCAATTGAATACTGCAAGAGATAAGGGTTAGTCGTCACCAACACTTGGTTTAGACACCACAAAAGGTGTAGGCATACATGGAGAATGCCAGATGACTCAGAAAGCTATCAGTTAGATCATTTTATGGTTGGGCACAGATTCAGAAACAGTGTAATAATTTCACACAGCTTCCCGGTAGCGGATGCGGACTCTGATCACAATTTAGTTGTAATGAAGTGTAGCGTCCATTTCAAAAAGATTAGGCAAGGTTGGCGAGTCACGAAATGGAATGTAGAGGCATTAGCTGGATTGACAAGGAAGGACTATGAGCAGACAGCAGAGAATATCATAAACGAGGGAAAAGAGCTGAGTACTATCACGGAAAAATTGGAATGTATCGAAATAGGGATATCCAAAGCCGCAAAAGAAACTATAGGAATTGTTAATTCGAAAAAGACAAGGAAACGATAGCTCACGGATGAGATGATTAAAAAGATAGTTGGGAGAAGGAAATGGAAGAATGTAAACACAGAGGTAGGCAGAATGTAGAGAAAGTACAAAGAGTTCATTAATAAATTGAGACGGGTAATAAACGAAGAAAAAGTAGCAAGGTGGGAATGCACTTAATTTCCATTACCAAAATATCTAAATACTTAAGAAGTAGTGCGTGGATGCTGCGTTGGCAGTTTGCTGAGGAAGGATAAAATTGGTGTGATAAACAGCAAGGTTAAATCACTATCCAGAAGTAAGAAGGGAAGATCTATGCTAACAGTTAGAGATAAGACGGGTAAGATAATAGTTGACACTGAAAAGATCCTAGAGAGATAGGAGGTATATATAGAAGCACTGTATGGTAAATAACATAAGCCAACAAGGTTAGATATAGAAATGGAACATGACGTAGAAGAAGATATCCTAAGTCCAGACATACTCGACGATGAGATAGAAAGGGCATTACGGGAGATGAAAGCAAATAAGGCCATGGGGGTAGACAACATTTCTGCGGAAAAACTGAAATATTTAACAAAATGCGGGAGGAAGACTCCATATGGACTGATTCGTAGTATCTATGAGGAAGGAACCTGCCCGGAATACTTCGTGAGATCAGTGTTAGTTTCTATTCCGAAAAATGTAAACGCTACATCATGTGAGGACTACAGAACAATCAAGTTTGATATCCCACGCAGCTAAAGTTATTCTCAGGATCATCAACAAAAGGATAGAGAGTAGGGCAAATGATTACTTAGGGGATGATCAGTTTGGATTTAGGATGGGGAGAGGTACGCGTGATGCCATTGCAGTTATGAGATCACTAATTGATAGGAATATAGAATACAATCAGGACGTGTTTGCCTGTTTCGTAGATTTCGAAAAAGCGTATGATAGAGTGAATTGGTAAAAACAAATGACTATATTGCAGAAAATAGGAATGGATTGGAGGGACAGGAGGCTAATCCACAACCTGTACATGTCTTAGACTGCTAAGGTGCGAGTGGGAAACGGAGAATGCAGATGGGCATTGTTAGGAAGAGGTGTAATGCATGGGGTGCCCATTATCACGGTGCAGTTCAACGAATATGTGGAGGATATGATTAAATAGGCATGTGAAGAAATGGAGATAGAAATGAAAGTCGGCTAGGAATTCGTAAAATCAGTTAGGTTTTCTGATGACCAAGCTTTAGTTTGTCAGTCAGCCAAGGGGTTGCAAGCATTGCTAGGTGAATTAAAAATTCAGTGCGGTAGATATGAGATGAGAATCAATATTAATAAAACAAATGTTATGCGATTTTTCGGAAAGAAAACGGCTAAGCTAAACATTAATATAGGAGGGCAAAAACTAGAGAGGCTAGAAAATTTTACATATCTCTGAAGCCGGCGCGGAAACGTCATTGAAGTCGGAGGATAGACGTAGATTGGATGCTTTTGAAATGTGGGTGTAGAGAAGAAAGGAGAAGGTGAAATGCACCGAAAGGAAAACAAATTAGGAAGTACAAGGGATGGTGGACGAGGAGAGAGGTTTATTGGGAGAAATCCTAGTAAGCAGGAAAAATGGTTGAAGGGCGTGTTGATCGGCAGTGGAATGCTGAAGAATGTAATGGAGGGGTGAATGTTAGGCAAACGAGGAAAGGGCAGGAACAGAATAGGGATGTTGGACGGGATGAAGGGAGGAAGGAAGCACATAGAGATGAAGAGGGACCTGATGTAGAGTAGGCTGCTGGATTGGGTTTTGTTAGGAGTCACAAAATTTATTTGGTAGTCGTGCCCATCCAAAAACTCACCTCAACCGATAGATTACCATGTAATAAATTAATAATATTTATACTCGTATTTGTGCATACACTTTCAAACATGAAAACCCGCCATTTGGTGAACATACAATCATTCACATGGAAATAGATATAATGAAATGGGATAGTTACACATATAAAGGATGAACACAGGAGGGATAGGGAAGGCGGAATCGAGCAGATCACAAGTGCAAAAATATTTCCTTGACCAGAACTTGAACCACAGATCTTTCGACTTGGTCTGACCACTTGAGCTAACGAGGGAACGTAATTTACACTGAAATCTGTTGGGGGCTCATCCAGCCAAGTTCCGCGATTAATTGGCCATGAGATGGCGTTAGGAAGCTGTTTTACCCACCAAAGGAGAAATAGATAAGGTCAAAGCTATTTTATCTGGGCATTCTTAGGGTGACCGTGTTCATTTCTGTTTATTTTAAGTTTCGAACTAGACATTTATATGTATGTGTGTTTCCTCGTCGAAAGGCGCTCGTTTTTGGAAATTTTTACGTGGGCTCGAGCGTGCGTGCTCCCCTGTGTATGCGTCTGCGTCTGTTATTATTATTATTTATTGTTTGGGAAATAAATATTTTCTGCAAAAATAGTAGGACTGAGTCTATTAAAACAAAATAAATGTCATACATTCGCTCAAAAATCTTCAGAGTAGCACCCTTGTTCGTTCACAGGCCGCTCGCTGCCAGCGGGCTTTCCACGCTTCGTACGCTTTCTGGAAAGCGGCGCCCGGACTGCTGCTAAGCTCACTCGTCACGGTCTCTTGTAACGCTTCCGCCTAGCCGTGGTGACGTTCTTTCAGCACGGATTTGAGGCGTGGGAAGAGGAAGAAGTCTGGTGTGGCAACGACAGGGCTCTAGGATGGTTGAGGCATGATCGAGAAGCTCTTGGCAGATCCGTGTGGGAGTTTTCTTTTGTTCGTCCGAGAGCACTCGCGGAACCAACTTCGTACACACCTTTCTCGTACCCATATTTTTGCTCAGAAGTCGATGCACATCAATTTTAGTGATTCAAGTGCATCATAAACCATTCGAACTCCTAATCTGGGGTCCTTTTCCATCAAATCTTCCACTCTGGCAAGATTTTCGTCACTTTTTTAAGGACGAAGGGCGTCCTGAACGTTCGGCGACTTCAACATCTTCTCTACCCTTCCGAAAAAGTTTGTGCCACTCAAAAACACCCGATCTAACCATGGCGTTATCACCATAAGTTACGTATAGTATGTAATGAGTCTTTTTCCCAGTTTCATGGCACACTTGATGGCGTAGCGCTGTTCCAATAACTGGTTCATGACGGAGCGTAACGAGATCACGTTATAGAGGTTTCGCAAACGAACTATCCGCACTCCGCAAAGGCTGGGAGCCAACCGCCAAGATCCTACAGCCCTGTGATTCCCTTCCCTTGAATCCAGCCAGAGAAACAGCCCCCCGTCCGTCCGTCTACCCGAGAAAAAGTAAGTCCTACTTTTGGGACAGACCCTGTATTTCTGAGAAGATTTGTGTTTTCCGGAGCGCCTGCACAGGAATAGTTGGCTCCCAGAGGGTTGAGATCCCTGCTCGAAATCTTCTCCCCCTGTACTCCGTCCGTAGTCAAGGAAGCGCAACGCATGGATAGCGCCAGCGATGGCTGGACGACGATCACCTTGTCCGGATGATCAGCGGCGCAGACGTCGTCCCTCTCTCCCGTGCACCCGTCAAAGGCAGTTAGAGTGCAAACAACGAAGGCAGGCGCAATGGCGAAGGAAGGCAGGTTCAATGAAAACAGGAGGATTTAAAGAAAATATTCCGCCATGTGGATGAGGGGCAATGATGAGAGCGGAGCGGCAAGGACAGGAGGTTTATGAATTGTGTACGATCATTAATAAATCAAGGCATAATTACATAAATTAGCAATGATTCATGCATGGTCATTCACTCTCGTACTTTCCACTAGGTACTTGCGCGCAAAACGCTATGTTAAGCAAAAATTCGATTCCGCGTCTTGACCGTTGCAGAAAACGTTGTTGTAGCCCCGAAATGACTTAAATTAATCGAGGCTCCTTTGACTAGTACGATATATTTAACTTCTCCCTTGCCAGTATTTTCTTCAGGTTTTGCTCTGTTTTCACGAGGAAGACCACGTTGCGGAGCTTTCGTTTGAAGTAGAGTGTTAAATGCTCGTAGTTGACCTTATCGGTCGAGGTCATCAGGAAGTTTGTTAATATATGACCATGGTTATTAAATCTTCCGATGGAAATACTACTTTAGAGGTGGTACAGGTAAAGAGGTTGTGCTCCTATTAACGCATTCATAATTTTTGTAATTGTTCACCACACACCTCGGGCTCCTGTGCATTTAAATGCAAGGTGCCGGGCATTTCCTTCAAGGCCAGAGCGTGTGTTGGTGACCTGTGTGTGTGCGTGTGTATAAACTATTTACCTTAACGGCCAGTCACTTTTGTGGAAAATTGTTCCGAGCAAAAGGGGTGACACAATGAAGAAAAGGGGTGCATCTATGGAGATGTTAGCGGGCCAAAGCGAGTGCCGAGATGGGTTCGATTAATCCATCCTTTCCGGTTATTCCCGTACGTCGCTCTGAGCAGAAAACTGGAATGCACGAACGCAGTTGGCGGAATCCAAGTGATGCTAAATGCAGTGAATATAATCTGGTCCTATTCCGTGAACGATCCTCCGCGAAAAAAAAATGATAGCACGGAGATCCAATGCTCTGCGCGTCCTCCGCGGAAATAGAACGAACCCACACGAGATTGCACATATTCTGAAGGAGATGTAGTTGCCTTTTAGGCCGCGACGAGGCGACACTCGAAGCCCTCGTGCTCAAATGCGGGTAGTTGAAGATTCTTGCGGTAGATAGAGCAACAAGCTTCTCTCCGGAAGGCTGGAGATGGCGAGAGGGGGCGTCCCGCCACCGCCCCATCCCTCTACAGGTCGGTGGCAAGGGGGATGGTGATCCGTTCGCTGCAGCGTGGCGGCGCGGACACCCTGATCGAAATTATCTCCACCATGAAGGGCAAGACTGAGGCACTTGAAGCTTACACCCGCCCTTATTGGATTCCAATTTTATGAAATGAAGGAGAATGCGACGAAGCAGCGGATGACCATTGCGAAAAAGTCTTCGCTGATTATTTTGAAAATTGGAAGAGACGTCCCAAATCAATGAAATAACCTGATTTATACTTATCACACCTAAATACTTTCCTTCACTGGAATCTAAACATTTCGCCTCGAACCTTCTTTCGAACATCTCCCACTGAATATTTTAGGAGCCCTCTGCTCTTTCAATACTTGGCGAGAAAAATACCTCAAAAAACTTTCATTGTTATGTTGTTCCCATTCCTACCAAGGCCTCTCCTTTCTACTACAACTGGCAGTACAGTTCCCAATTCCATCATTACCCCTATGACTTTTCAAACCCAACCTCTTGTCCCTTTCCCAACTTCTCCCACCAAGGCTTGTGGTTGTTCCCAAACCCTCCATCCCCTAACCCCTTTCCATCTGCAGTTGCAATAACAATGATTCTCTTAACAATTTTCTTTCCTACCTACACAGCTCTCCTCTCTACATACATCACCCAAAATCCCTGTTAAAATATTCACAAACATTCATTCATCACCAATTCTCCAAAAAGTAAACAAAGTGATATTCCTGCTCACACCACTAACTTCCTTGGAGTTCAATCCCTCCAAGCCTTTAGGGAGAACTTTTTCTCATCAGAAGAAAAAATGAAACCATTGTTGAATCACTCCAGATGCATTCTTCAGTTTTCTTCAGCCATCCCACAATTATTGTGGGCATATGTCAAAACCACCAGACCCCTGACAGTAAAGCATTCACCCCTCTGAAACTCCCACCAACTTATGTAATCATCCAAGATGTGGATGAAAT